>CATIWK010214767.1:0-11983 GCA_949634005.1 Mallotus japonicus
GAAATATAAAATCTATTCAAATTAAAAAAAAATTAAATTTTTATAAAATTGTATAACTTTATTCAAATTTTTAATTTTAATAAAAATATTTTTAATTTAATCAATTTTTACGTTTTTAATATAAATAATTATTTAATTAAAATTAGATAAAAATTTTGATCTAACATTTATAAAATACTAAATTTATAATTTTTAAAATTATTAAGTTTATAAAGATTTATTGGTAAAAAATTCAAAATTTTGCAATTTTTAATAATGTTATTCTGACTTTTTAATTTTACTAAACATATTATTATTTAATAAATCCTTAATAATTCTAATACAAATATAAAATTAAATAAAAAAGCGCATTTAATAGATTTCAATACATGTGTGTGTGGGTAAATAACATCTTAAAAAGTTTTTTTTGTATCCTAAAGTCTTAGTCTTTTTCTTTTATTTTTTTATTTATTTTATTAGTTGCTAACTATAAATTGTAATTGATTATTTCAATTAATTATTGGTATCCACAATTATTCATTAATTTAACAATTTATTCTATGTCTAGAGTAATTCAATTGAGATTGACCTAGTGAATATCTATGTATTTTTCTATAGTCTGTAATTGACTTAAAAAGAGATTGACCTATAAAACTCCATTCTTAATCACATTGGAAATTAGGTAAGCCATTTTAAAATATAAATCAAGTCCAGACAAACTTCTAGAAAATAATTTAGATACTATTGAATTCTTTGGTGCAAATACCCTAATTGATTAGAATGTGAAAACTATATATTCTTAGAGAGTAGGTACATTATTTTGAAAGATAATAAGGATTACATATAATAATATTATAAAAGGTAGTATGATATTTATTTTTTTTAGTCTGGTGTTAGGTGGTGTTATGACTAATGTTATCAAATTAAGATACAATTAGTATTAATATTATATCATATTTATGGATTACTCATTTATAATTTCAGTTAAAATATAAGTTATCTAAAAATATCGAATAACTCATTCGTAAATCCTTCAAATCTATACGTATAAGTAGAGCTAAAGGTGAATTTGTGAGATTTCTCTCATAAAAACTCCAATACCTAAGTTAGTATGTTGTACATAAGAGAATAAGTATGAAATGAATAGAATGTAAAAAATGTTGAGATAGAGCTGATGTGGCAATAATGTCATTAATAATGCCATAAAAGATGTTATGTCAATACCTCCACATTTAATTTTGGACTATAATTACTATATATTTATCAAATTTAGACATTTTTACCAAAATTTTAATTTAGATTGCAATAAGTTTAAAAAATTTAAATTTTTTAAATCAATGTACCTTATTATTATTATTATTATTAATATATATGTCAACCGTCCAGAGACATATAAATAGAGTAAATTACGCTCTCTAGAAGCTTGGAAAAAAAATTGGTCCTCATCCAAAATTCTTTGTGAGGAATTTTGGAGTAAAAAGTCATGACACTTAAAAAAAAAAACAATTAATTAGATGATAATTAAAAAAACATAAACCACCCTTAAGTGAATTTTGAGTAAATTATATATGTAAATCATTTAAAAAAATTTCTTTCTTCAAAGAGGTAATAATAAATCAAAATGTCTTTTTTTTTTAAAATATAAATAAAAATACTTTTCAAAATTTTTTGTTTTTCCTAAATTTGATGATTTTTTGTAATGAAAAGAAATGATTTTGATATCTTGAATTGAACTAACTGCACAATTAATCTTTCTTTTTTTTTTTTTGGAAAAATAATCATTCATCAATTAAAAATTTAAAATATATTTTAATGAGGAGATAATAAAGAATACAATTAAAAAATATATCAAAATAACATCTTATTATCATAATTTTTTTTTTATGATACATCAAATCTCATATTGGTAGGGAAAAGAGAGGTTTAAGTTCTTATAAGTCCGAGTCTTCCCTCTTCCCTTAAAGATGCCTTTTTCATTAAAGGATAAAATTGTGCGGTCTGTGGGATCTCCCAAGTCAAAGCAACAAATTATATCATGGATCCCTATTCATATAGCAATATAGACCAGGATCCATCACACGTGATAAGTAAAGAAACACGCGTTTTTGTGCTGCAGTTATCCTTGGCCCCTTTCTAAAGATCATCCTAAGCTCATCTCACCAATTTGCCGTGTTCCTCATTGATTTAACTACTCACATGGCTAAAAATATACACTGAGATAATAGTTATTCCAACTTCATGTTTAAGTTTCTTAAACACACTCCTTCCTAACAACTCTTATGGAATCACCTTCTTTGAAATTCAACAGTGATTAGCAACTTGTCTTCGCCATTCTTTTATTGGAATCTATCAAACAAACCCAATAAATTACTTGCAATTTACCAACCTCTGCTAGACCAAGAATGAACCAAGATCATAAGCATGCAAGACTTTTTTTTTTTTGTAGTTTAGTGTGATCAGAAGGCTAATTATTGTAATTTTGGTTGTTTTGTGTAATTTGATGCAGTTAGGTTTGGGTTGCATGGCTACAGGTTGATGATCATTTTTATCAATGGCTTCTTCAGTTGACAGCAACAAAACGACGTCATGCAACCCAAATTTGGAATTTTAAATTTGTTAAATTTGAAATTAATTTAATGTAATTTTAAATTCAATCTCTGGAGAAGAAGAAAATTGTTTAGCTATCTCTCTACTGTTTTTTTTTTCTGGGATTTGTTTTTTAAATTCAATAATGAACCTCCATGATTTAACTAATGGATTTGTAGTATTTGACTAATGAACCTACATAAAATAATAAATTTGCAGGTGATTTTAAAAACTTGAATCTGTTGTATTTGTTGATTCTAAAAATACAAGTAAAACTCTATTTATAATTAAAAAATAAAAAATTATTTAATGAATAAAAATTTTAGTTTGACTAAAATCATGAATAAAAAATTAAACTGAACAATTATAATTAACAAAATAAAAATAAAAAAATAATTTTTAATTTTTTAATGAGATTGAAAGTGAACTTGCAGGTGAAAATCAACGAACTTGCAGGTGAAAGTAAATGAACATGTAGGTGAAAACCTGCAAGTTCATTGATTTTCACCTGTAAATTCATTGATTATCAATGAATCTGCAGGCAAAGATCAATGAACTTACAGGTGAAGGTTAATGAATATGCATTATTTAAGTAATAACACTACATGTTTTATCTTATAAACATACATTATTTAAGTAATGAACCTATGTTATTTAACTAAAAATAAAAAATACAAGTAAAAATTATAAAATACAAGTAAAAGTTTATTTATTATAATTAAAAAATAAAAATTAAATAATTTTTAATGAATAAAAATTTTATTTTAACTAAAATTATGAATAAAAAATTACATTCAACCATTGTAATTAATAAAATAAATAATAATAATTTTTTGATAAATAAAAAATACTTCCTTCATTTCTATTAATTTTTTAAAAATAATTAGAATAAAAAGTAAAAATAAAAATACAATTACAAAGATCCTTCATTTCTTTTTTTTTGTTGAAAAAACCTTCATTTCTAGCCAATGGGATCTGTTGCAAAAAGAAACAAGCAGATACTTCCAAATTTACTTTATGCGCATGTGTACAATCACATAGTTAAACAATTAAAAAAAAATAGAACCAAAACAATTAAAAAAAGCAAAACGTTGAAAAAAAGAGGGGCGTGTTTTGCTTTCCACGTGTGCGGTTCATATTGTTTTATGGACAGGGGTCCATAGTATAACAACTGAGCCAAAGTGGAAAATACCTTACAAGCGGGCCTACCTTGTGACAGGATTTGGACTTTGGGCTAGGCATCATCAATGGTGCCGTCTGTGAGACTGAGGCCATATCCTCTACCCCCTCCTTTCGGGGGGACTTTTGATGATACACCAAATCCCACATTAGTAGGGAAAAGAGAGGCCCAAGTCATCATAGGTGGTGTTGTCTGTGAGAACGAGGCCGAGCCCGAGGCACCTTTTCCATTAAAGGATAAAGCCATCCCCACATTGGTAGGCAAAAGAGGAGCCCAAGTCTTCCCTCTCCCTTTAGAGGCGTCTTTTCCATTAAAGGACAAAGCTGTGCAGTCTATGGGGTCCCTCAAGTCAAAGCGATTTCCATTAAAGGACAAAGCCAACAAAGTCGAGGGCCTACCGTGTGACAAAATTTGAGCTTTGGGCCGAGCATCATCAATGGCGCCGTCTGTGAGACCGAGGTTGTGTCCTCTACCCAAGCCCCTCCTTTCGGGGGCACTTCTGATAATCCACCAAATCCCACATTAGTAGGGAAAAGAGGGGCCAAATTCATCATAAGTGACGTCGTTTGTGGGAATGAGGCCGAGCCTAAGGCGCCTTTTTCGTTAAAGGACAAAGTTGTCCTCACATTGGTAGGGAAAAGAGGGGCCTAAATCTTCCCTCTCCCCTCAGAGGCATCTTTTCCATTAAAGGACAAAGTCGTACGGTCTGTGGGGTCCCTCAAGTCAAAGTGGTTTCCATTAAAGGACAAAGCAGTCCCCACATTGGTAGGGAAAAGAGGGACCTAAGTCTTCCCTTTCCCCTTAGATGCGCCTTTCCATTAAAGGACAAAGTCGTGCGGTCTGTGGTGTCCCCAAAGTTAAAGCGGACAATACTTCACAAGAGGTGCCTTTTCCAATTTCACATTGGTAGGGAAAAGAGGGGCCTAAGTTGTAGAAAAGAAAAGAGAATTCAAGGGAATTGTTATATTTCATTGTATTCTATAAGAGAGGTTACACTCTATATATATATACATTAGTCCTTCCTATTCATGGAGAACCTAATTACACACTAATTAGGAAGAACTACTAAGGAGGAATAAAATAACTTCCTTAATAAGAACAAAGACTTAATTCCTATACAAGCAAATCCTTGACTCTCTAGGACTCGGACTCACTTCAACAATCTTCATGCATCATCTGATGGAGGAAGAAGACGGAAATGAATCAGAACTTTATGATGCGGAATATGAAGAGGTCCAACATGAATTCTTTGTTGAACGCGAGCGTTTGATTCATCAAGAAACATCAATGTCAACCATAAACCAAATCTTGACTGACATGAACGTTCCTGTTCAATCATATATGCTGCACAGAATCTTGGGTTTGGCTCATCAAATGGCGAGTAATAAACGGTATCAAGATCGCAATGTTTTGCGTATGAAGGTGGAGATTGATGTTCCTCCTGCTCTCGTGGATGCTATGGATGATGAAGATGAGTATGTCATACAGTTTGTGCCTGCGAGTAAGTCAGCAATGGAAGATTTGGAGAAAATCAAAGTTGAAGGTTCCACTAAACAGCTTTGCACAATATGTTTGGAAGAGCTTTTGATGGGCTCAGAGGCAACTCGGCTACCATGTTTGCATGTTTATCACAGCGAGTGCATTGTTAGTTGGCTAGAAAATAGTAGAGCTTGTCCTTTGTGTAGGTTTGAAATTGCTTGATCAAGTCCATTTATGAATCTAATTACTAAGCTTAATCAGGGATAGTCCTTAATAATTTTTTAAAAAAATCTATTATTATTTTTATTTATTGATATGTCACCAATATTTATACACTATATAAAATTATTACAGAATTAAAAAGAATTAGATCATTGAACCACACCCAACCTAACAAAAGGACCAAGGCTGAAAAATAAGTGTCAAGTAAGAAAAATTATGAAGCTGTTTACTAAAGGAAAATTAATTTGAGGTGTTTCTCAAAAAAAATTTCTACTGAAAATAAAAACTAGAGGTTTGTGTTCAAATGATATTGTTTTCTAAATTTTTCAAAAGAAAACAGATTTAAAAAAAAAATTATAGTAGAGTTTAGATATCTAATTTATATTGTTTTCTAATGTTTTCTTTTAAAAGAAAAAAATGTTTTCTAATGAAAAATATGGAGAGAATTTTTTTTTACATAATTAAACGACAGATGGAATCTTTCAACCATTTCTATTTTTTTTTTTAATTTCTTTCAAAGTATTTTTAACCTTTTCATGCTTATTGCTTTATTGTTCTTTCAATTTTAACAGCTAAAAACTAGTTTGTACTAAACCTATTTCTCTCTCTCTCTCTATATATATATATATCTAAACCTTATCATAATAATCTAACCTTAATTATATTTATTTAATAATGCTCTTGGGTATACTAGATTTAATTTATTATTTGAGTATTTTTATTATAATTAGTTTATTAGATAAAAATAATCTGATGTAATATAAAAATAAAATTATTTTTAAATATAATTTAAAATTATATAAAAACAATTATATTGTCCAAATATAAAAATATATAAAAAAGAAATATTGTGTTATAATAGTTAATATATAATTTTTTAAATTGGAAAATAGTATTCTAAATTTAACAAATGAACATGGTATTCCAAATTTTTTATGGAAAATGAAAAGCTTTTAAAGAAATTAAATTAGAGTTAGAAAACAAAAAACTATCATCTACAAATAAACAGCGCCTATAACTTCTAGGCTAGCACTAGGAACACAAATTCACTTCTAATTTATTTATATTTCATCAATAATATATGTATGTATATGTTTAATGTATGAAAATAATACATATTATATGTTATAAATTTAATGTAGAATAGATTTTATACAGTAAAAATTTAATAATTTTTATTAGATTTAATTTTTTTTTATATCAGGTGTACTATATATATATATATATATATATATATATATCAAATATTTTATATTTATCCAGTTAAATTAAAATATGTATTTTTGTATTATAAATCCAACTGTCATATATAATATTAAATTTTTAGCAGTGAGTATAGTGGGATTTAATTAATTTTTATAAGATTGTGTAACCAAGCTGTATTAGATGCACAAACTGATGAATTAGGGTAAGTAGTTGTTGCCAAAGTTTACATATAAATACTACACAACATTAATTCCATAATAAAATCCTTAATCCCAAACTGAAAAAAGCCCTACTCCACCACACTAGTCTTGCTATTTTTATGTTTTATTGTTTTTTCTCTATAATCAGAACAAGATTATCTTAAGGTCTTCAATGGATTTATCACTCGAAAGCAGCAAAATCTCATGCCGGGTAACACCACTGTACAACGTTGTTGGACCAAAAGACAATCTCTCACCATGGGACTCCTTCTCCTTTGAAATATCAACCAAGTTCAACAATGCCTACTACCAAGATACATTCCTCGTCGAGCGCCGCATGCTTTTGGACGATCAAGAATCATCTCTTCATGATATTCTTCTTGAGATGCATGTTCCTCTTAATGAAGATGAGACCTTGTCGATAAGATAGTGGATATTGCTCGTAGCATGGCCACCTCTGATCACCTCAAGGATCGTAGGGTTTTGCATTTCAGGATTGAAATTAATGTTGGCTTAAACGTGAGCATTGATGAAGATGACGAAGATTATGATGACGATGACGTCTACCAGGATGATAATCTAGTGCCTGCTCCTGATTTTTCAATCAAGATTCTAGAGAAAGTGCATGTGCATGTTGATTCTGGTACGGATTTGCAGCAGCCAAGCTGTATGGTTTGTTTGCAAGAGTTTTTGATCGGCTCGAAGGCGACTTGCTTGCCCTGTAAGCATCTTTTTCATGATCAGTGCATTCGTGATTGGCTTAAGAGAAGTGGTGTTTGTCCCCTGTGTAGATTTAGGATCCGTTAGTTCACTGGTCGGTGCTTGGATGTAAATATTCGGATTTAGGGTTTTCAAGATATATTCTACCGTTGTAAGTTTAGTTGTGTGTAGAAACTTATGACTAAAGGCAGTGATTTATCAATTTACAATTGTAATCAATCTATGGTGATGCATTCTAGGGTTACTTTGATTTTTACAAAATAAAGTGTACTTTGTTAATAATCATTATTGGATGAGAAAATATATTTTCATCCAATGGTGAATAAACCAAAGTAAAATGAAAGTAAGTAAAAATCAAAGTAACCCTACAATTTCTCAATCTGATATCTATTAACATTAATTATAAAAAAAATTAAAAAATAGACAAGCCGTTCTATTTCTTTCCACAAGATTCTTGTTCAAAATATTTCAATCAATCCAAGCAGCAGAAGTTTCTGCTGAACAAATCTGCCCTGTTTCATAATGTTTAAAGAACTGAAATAGAAGTTAGTCTCCTTCAAGAGCACCTGCTCAAAACCAAGAAAACCATTAAATTATTTTTATGTGTCAGATCCTAACCAAATTCTATGGAAACCAAGAAAAAAGAAAAAAAAAATTAAATCCTATGATTAACCAATAATCATAACCAAACATAATGCTTCCACCAATCAGAAACATGCACAAAAGGTGGCTCACAAGGATTACAAACTGACTGGTTTTCCTTGCCAAAAGTCGGTAAGCTCCATCTTCAATGGGCAGAGTGAGCTGTGGTGCTTGTCTTCTTAAAATCAATCTTGTCAACTTTAACTTCTCCATCAATGAGCTCATAGACATACACAACCACACGTAGGCCATCAATGTCCATGAGAACAAAGCTAGGGTTTACATCAAAAGTGATGCTACTATAGGCACCAGTTGCAGAGCCTGGGTTTATAACAACTCCACCCTCATGTTTGTAAGCTGTGAATTGATGAGTATGGCCTGTCACAAGTATGTCTACATCCAGCTGCCTCTGAAGCATCGCTAGTGAGTCTAGGTCCCCCCATGGAACAACCTTTTATAAAATATTAAGCCAAATAAAATGTCAAGAACTCAGAGAACAATACAGTTGAGCAAAATCAGCAAGACTCTTAATGTGCTATTTCCTTCAAGCAAATGAGCTCAGAAAACAATGCACTTTTGCAAATCAATAGCAAAATTCATAGTGCACCGCTTCGCTCAAATACAAAGTACCTCCCCAGCCTCTTTTTTCCTTTTTTCTTAGTCTGTCCCCATGGCAGAGTGATATAAATAAAAGCAATGAAGGTAGTGAAGAGAATTGGCTACAAATGCAGCAAAGAAAGGTCATTTTCTAAAGTGAGAAATGCCCAATAAGATATCAGTGGCTGGTGGAATAAGCATACATGTGCATTTTCAATTAAAATGTGCACGTGCTTGTCCACAACACCAAGCATTAATAATCCAGTGAAGTTGAAGTTGGGGACCTCTACATTTTTATACAATGCCTCATCAAATCACTTTATCCATGTCAGTTGTAAAAGTTCCATTCCACGATGAGAAATGGAAATCAAGTGAAAAATGTGAAAAAAAAATTGTAACTAAGAACTTACAGCTAGGAATCAGTGAAAAAAAAGATAGCAGGAGGACATATTATAATATGATATTGATCTAAATAGAAGAAAAGAAATAAAGAAGATATAACATAACAAAAAACAGTTAGAAGAAGAAAAAAAATTAAACAATGCCTTTACAAAAAGAGAAAATGGTTAAATATCAAAATGAATCCATGACTAGCATATGAGAACAACAAAATCAAATTGTAGTTGTGTGCAGAAGAGCAGATATCCAAATTTGCATGAGAAACCAGTCTAAATTCACATATGCTCTAGAGTCTATACATGCCAAATGTTGAAATATATAAAGATTTTCATGTTAAAGAGGATCAAGATACACAGGGAGATAAAATCAGACCTGATGGCCATGGCACAGTCCCAACTTGAATTGGCCAATAGTAAGCGTTTTGGTTTCTGGATATCGTGTCTCTTCATCGTATTCACCACGAGCAATATGCAAGTCAGGACAAAGTGTCTTCAAGTAGTCATGAACTTCCTGGAGATATTAGAAGAATAATTTAATCAGAGAAGTATATATTATGCATCTGTATGGAAGCACTTATTGTCTCAAAGGATAGTTAAAATAAATACAAACGTAAAATCAGCATGTTTGATTTTCAGACAGGAAAGTATATGATATTTACACCAAGGAGTCATATTATTGAGCTGAAAGATCAAGTAAACTGGTTCAGTCTATTATGTTCTATAATAGATTTGACATGTCATTACGAGATCAGCAGGCTAGGGCACAATAACTATCCAAATCAACATAGAGTGCCTATGATTCTTTGATTGACCGTTGAGTGGGACTCTTAGGAGAACTAACAAAAAATTTTCCAGCTAGGTTATCCGCTAACAAGTGCATTAACCTTTGTGTATTGCTTATCATGTATTACTTGTCCAAGTACAGGATTCATCATCCCTTTGGCTTGCTCACACAGCATGAGAAGGATAAGTTCCTGATAATCACTGGACCAGAATTGACTGAAAACAACTAATAAATGTTGAAGACATGTAGAATTTTAATTCTCAAACCAAGAAAATTAAGGCAATCTAAGTAAAACATCTTGTGTTAATTCCACAACTAATGTTGGAAACATGTTTAGGGCATTATGAATGTTGAAACTTGTTTAGAGCATGATGAATGTTGAAACTTGGTTGGGGCACATCATCATTTTATAGTTCAGAACAAATCAATTCCAGAGATAGACTCCGGTGAACCAAGGCCCTTGCATATTACAAAGAAGATTTCAAGATTAGCACCCCTATCTTCCAAACATTCTGCATTGAGAAGACTTCAGTTCAGAACAACAAAATCCGGCGCATTAATTGCAATATTACCTCATCATTACAATATTTCTAATGTCAAACTTGTTAAACAAACAGAATATAACTCTACTTCTATAAGAGATCCAAATCCAAATCAAGATTCTACCCTTTCTTTCATGATTTTCATAACGATTAATCAGGTAATAAGATATAACAACTAAAAAAAATTGAAAGCATAAAAACAAAAAACAGGGAGAACAAGAGAAACCCCTAAACCCAAAAGATAGAAAGAACATACTTTAATAGAAAGATTGCCAGTGCAAATAATGTGTTGGATCTTGCCAGGAACAAGCATTGACTTGAACTTTGCAGGGAGATCAGCTGCTCTATGGGGTATGTGTAAATCCCCTAGAGCTAACACCAACACCATTTCCTAAGCTTTTTCTACGAATCCAAAAGAACCCACTCTATTATCCACAAAAAAAAAAAAAAAAAAAAAATATATATATATATATATATAGCATTAACTGATCAAATATCGCAATCAACTTAAATTCTGATAAAGATCAAACATGGAGAAGAGCAGATGGAAATTAAAAAGAAAAATACTGCAATTGGGGATTCATTATTACTTTACCTTCAAATCAATATATGATTAATTTCTCTTTCTTTGCATAAATTGATGCTATCAGAGCTCACAGAGAAACAGCGTTCATGAATATTTTCCTTTAGGTACCCGCTTTGTTTTGCGTTTGCTCCGCTCTGTTTTTGATTGGTAGCTTGAGATGCTACGGCGTCGTTTCGTTGATGTGAATTAGGTATAACTAGGGTGTAACCGAGTCAAGCCTACTCGCGAGATACTCGGGATCGACTCAAAAAAAACTTGAAATTGACTCGATTATTGTCGAGTCGAGCTTGAGCTCCTAAATATGTGACTCGATAGGCTCGCGAGCTTAATCGAGCCTATCGAGTTCGAGTCGAGTTTGATATATTTACTATTTTACCATTTATTTTAATATAATAATAAATATATATTTACTAACCGAGTCGAGTTCGAGCTCGAGTTCGAACTCGAGTTGAGTTTGAATATTTTAAAAATATATAATTTTAAAAATTTTATTTAATTAATCGAGTCGAGCCGAGTCGAGCTCGAGTATATGAATTCTTTAATCTAGTCGAGCTCGAGCTTTAAAAAGAAGAGCTCGATCAAGTTCGGTTCGAGTCGAGCTCGAGCTTCGAGTTTGACAATCGAGTCGAGCTCGAGCTTGGCAGTGTGTCGACTCGACTCGGCTCGATTACACCCCTAGTCGCAAGTAATGTGAGCAACACGAGCATGATAAAACAAAAGAACTTCTTAAATATTTTCATGTTGGCACTTGCTAATATAGTTGTCTTGAGGAAGGCCTAAGTTATTGGCTTTTCACACAACAGATACCAGCATACAGTATGGTTAGTACATGGAAAGATATGAAACCTTAAACTAGTGCTAT
>CATIWK010214777.1:0-14017 GCA_949634005.1 Mallotus japonicus
AGTTTTACATTAAGTCGAAGTTTGCACATTAATCTCATTTCATGCGTTTATGTCTCAACAATTAACAAGAATCATAGTTTACAATCATTCATTCTGAATAAACGTGGAGAGGGTTTATGGATTACAACAACTTTACTTCAAATACAAAGGAAATATATTGAAAATAAACAATAATATACAGATAATATACGGAGAGTAAACCAGAAATATACAGAAAACCAACTCTTATGAAACCTCTCAAGAACTAATTAAGAGGAATTAATTCCTCTTAACTAGAGAATCACTCCAGATTCTGCAAACATCAAAGGTTAATCCCAAAACATAAAAGTAACCTCATATATAATACATCTCACAAAATCACCTTCAAATCAAGTCAATACAAAACGGAGATCATGTGGACTAAGCATATTAACCTTAAATGAAATGACAAAAGTATCCATGCATGGAAAACTGTAAATATAAACATGTGAGAGCTTCTCAAAAACAGAAACATGCAACAGCTAAGAGAAATTTTAAAGCAGAGTTGTGGACAACTCTGTTCAAGTGGCAATCGCCACTTAATTCTCAGGTTAAGAGGCGATCGTCACTTGGTCAAGAGGCGTCGCCTTTTAACCAAGAGGCGATCGCCTCCTTGCCAGATAGAACTACACTAAAAAGCTTTCTTTGCTTCTAAGCAAAGCAAAGAATCGCATACACAGCAAATAAACTCCTACAAAGATACTGAATGCTTTCAAATCATCATGTTATGAATATAACACAAGAATATAAACAAATCATAACCTAAAACACAAGAAATAAGAGTAAAACAATTCTATATAAAGTATGAACTTGAAAGCTTTAAAGAGAAAGGTTATTATTGATCAAATGGAGCTTAATCTCCCTAACTTAGCCCTCAGAAGCTTTTGTGAGCTGAGATGCTTCTCAAATGCAAGATAACCACCTTCTTCTTCAAGAACCAAGTCTTTTCTTGACAATGAACTTCCTTTTTCAAGAAGAATCCCTCTTCTTCCTCAAGAACCCCTTCCTTCTCTCCTCTCCAGCTCTTTTTTTCTTTCTATTTTTTTTCTTAATCCTTGCTAACTCCCTCCTTCTCTCCTCTCCTTCCCTTTTTAATCTCCCAAGGCCACCCACTACCCTCTACTCTCTTTCCCATCACTTCCCCTTACCTAGCTTCTCTCTTTTCTCTCAAAAATGGCCTTTCCCACGCAGTTCTACAGAGCAAAATCAAGTGGGGGCCGCCAGGTTGGTGGAATCACCATGCTGTATTTAATGCAGCAACAAGTGGGTAGACCAATGAGGCGATCGCCCCTTGACTCTCTGGTCAAAAGGCGATCACCTTCTGGATGAAGAGGCGACGCCTCTTCAGCCTTAGGTTTGGGCTTGAATGCTGGGTCATGGGCTTGGGCTTATGTTGGGTTCTAAATGGGTTTAGGCCTGTTCTAGAAGGATTTCTGAGCTTCTCTTGCATTTGAACTCGAGCTTTCATCATCGGGCTTCCGTTGCGGGCCGATCAAACTGAACAACCACAGTTCGTCCCCTATTACGGGTCGACCGAACTGGGTGTCTACAAATAGCTTAGACTATATATAAATTTACGCACACGCATACATACATATGCTATTTTAAATGTTACCACAATTACTTTATATCATTAAAAGTCTTTATACATAAATATAGAAAAAAAATCATTTAGTTTTATCTATATTTATTTTTTATGAACTAAATAAAAATTTTGTGTTACTATATATATATGTATATATAAATGTTACCATAATTACTTTATATCACTAAAATTCTTCATATAGAAATATAGAAAAAAAAATCATTTATCTATATTTATTTTTTATGAACTAAATAAAAATTTTGTATTATTATTATTATTATTATTATTATATATATATATATATATATATATACAACGCATGTGCATGTGCATTTACGTGAGGTCTCCTCACGATTACAACCTTTGCTCGTGAGGGATCAGAAATGTACTTCCTCAACATAAAAACATGGAATACTGGATGAATCCGCGACAACTCCGGTGGTAACACTAGTCTGTAAGCCACATCACCAACTCTTGACCGAATCTCAAGGGGTCCGATGTACCTTGGAGCTAATTTACCCTTTTGACCAAATCTCATTACTCCTTTCGTCGGTGACACCTTCAAGAATACCATGTCTCCAACAGAGAACGACACATCCTTCCTTTTAGGATCTATATAGCTTTTTTGTCTACTAAAGGTTGTCTTCAATCTCTGTTGAATAAGAGGAATTTTCTCTGAAGTCACTTGCACTAATTCTAGCCCCGTTAGTTGCCTCTCTCCAGCTTCCCAACATGAAGGAGATCTACACGTCCTACCATATAATGCTTTATATGGAGCCATTTCAATACTTGCATGATAACTATTGTTATATGCAAATTCTATCAACGGCAAGTGTAAATCCCACTGGCCAGCAAAATCTATCGCACATATTCGAAGCATATCCTCAAGTGTCTGAATGGTCCTTTCTGACTGACCATCCGTTTGAGGATGAAAAGCTGTACTGAAATTAAGTCTTGTGCCCAATGCCTTATGCAATTCTTGCCAAAAGACTGAAGTGAAAGTAGCTCCTCTATCCGACACTATACTCTCTAGCACCCTATGTAGGGAAACAATTCGGTTGATATACAACCGTGCTAACTTGTCAGCAGTGTACGTCTTTTTAATTGGCAAGAAGTGAGCTGACTTGGTCAACTATCACCCATATGGCATCATAGCCACTAGATGTGTGAGGCAATCTAGAAACAAAGTCCATTACAATCATATCCCACTTCCACTCTGGAATGGGTAATTATTGCAGTAATCCCGAGGGTCTCTGATGTTCCAATTTCACTTACTAACAAGTGAGACACTGAGATACAAACTCTGCAATATCTCTTTTCATCCCATTCCACTAATATGTATCTTTTAAATCATGATACATCTTGGTAGAACCTGGATGAACACTATAAGCAGAAAAGTGTGCCTTTTCCATAATCTTTCTTCTCAAATCATCCATGTTGCATTCTAAACCCGCAAGCACACAGATCGTGAATTGCAGTACAAAGAGTTATTGTTCCCACGAGGATTGTATATTGAGTACCAATATTTTTACTTATTTTCTTAGCTAGCAAATCAGTAATTTAGCAAATATAAAGCAGACAATTTAAACTAAATTAAATTCAAATAATTAAAAGCTTAGAGCCTAGGTTTAGTTTCACTATTCCAATATGATCATGAACACATTAACAAACAAAAGACATTGATTTCAGTTAAGGGTAATTGTTCTAAAATACCTAAAGACTCTCTCGAGTTCAATTAAGCATGTAAAGATTAAAGTTTAACCTACTCTCGTGATTAAGAAGTTAATCAAAACTCATTAAGTTCCTTAACAATTATTTTACCCCCGAAGAGCTCGCCTACTCTTGTGATCAAGTGGTCTAAGTCCTATGAGTTATAAGCTAATGAATTCTCCTAACTCTCATTGGTGAATCCACCCATAAACATGTAAACAAGCTGGCCAAGAATGAAAACATACATTAATTGCAACTCATAGAATTAACTGAAAATCAAATCAAATAATAAAACTTGTGTTCAATCACATCATGGAATAGTTACTCCTAACCTAAACCCTAAAAGAATTTAGCCACGCATAATTGTGGCGAAGCAAACAAACATAATTAAAAGACATAAAAGATAAAAAAGAAATAAAGATAAATCTCCTTGAATCTTTGCAAATTCCTTGCTTGCACTTGTTTGTTGCCTCCTCAATGCGGAATGAATGCCCTCAATGGCTCTCCCTTCATCCCTTTTATAAGTTAGGTTCATAGGAAACCTACTAGCACTTCGATTCTCCAAAAGGAAGTTTTCTCTGCTCGACATGATTTCAGGCACGAGATGATGCAAGCTATGTCACGTCCTTCATTTTCCAGCATAGCTTCCATTATGGCGTGTTACATCCCATGTTGACCTTCTCGTGATTCTTCAAATAGCATAAATGGGAACACGGCTTCTGTCATGTCGTGTCTCAAGCCATGCTGCATTATTTCAGCTTCCAGAACAGGACATGGGCACAAGCATACCATGACGCAACCCATGTCGCACCAGTCCTTGATTATTTTGGAGTTCCTTTCTAGACTTACCTACCAAAAAAGGAAACACTTATTAATATCAAGTAAAAACTCCTAAATAAACCAAAATCAATAGGAAACTAGAATGAAGGTCCAACTTAAACAATGCTTAATTAAACCTAAATTCTTCCCAATTATTACTAACTATTTATTCATCATTTATTAAAATTCAACTCAAAATCAAGTGTAAAATTACACTCAACAATCCACATCTGGCACACACAACCTAGTGTCCAAACGTAGCCCACCCTCACTATCAATTACAAATTCTCCAGTTTGTCCTTACTAAACCTCTAATATTATTTTCTACAATTATGGGTCCCTTCTCTAAGCTGCTTTAACTCTATCCAAGTATACTGATCGCACTCGGAATTGAGCCAGTAAACATTTCTTGTTTACTTTCCATTGTAACCCCTGATCAATAAGCTCATGCAATTCTTTAATGATTGGCCTCCTTTCTGTGATAATGTGAGCAAGACTTCCTGCTAACTTTCTACTTAATGAGTCAGCTACCATATTAGCTTTACCCAAATGGTATAGAATAGAGCAATCATAATCCTTTGGGAGTTTTATCCATCTTCTTTGCCTCAAGTTCAAGTCTCTTTGCTGGAAAATGTACTTTATACTTTTGTGATCAGTGTATATTTCACAAGTTACACCATATAAATACTGCCTCCAAATCTTCAATGCAAACACTATTGTTGCCATTTTTAAATCCTAAGTAGGATAGTTCTGCTCGTGCTTCTTTAACTAACGTGAAGCATAAGCAACTACTCTCCCATTCTGCATCAGTACATACCCCAAACCTACTCGAGAAGCATCATAATACACTGTATACCCTTCATTTCCCGAAGGTAAAGTTAACACTGAAGTTGATGTCAACCTGTCCTTAAGCAATTGAAAGTGCTCCTCACATTTATCAGCCCACACAAACTTAGCATTCTTCTGGGTCAACCTTGTTAAAGGTGTGACAATCTTGGAGAAATCTTTCACAAATCTCCTATAGTAGCCAGCTAAACCCAGAAAACTTCTTACTTCCGTAACTGTTGTAGGTCTCTGCCACTCTATAATGGCTTCAATCTTTTTGGGATCCACTTGTATACCATCTTTGGATACTACATGGCCTAAGAATACCACTTAATCTAACCAAAACTCACACTTAGAGAATTTGGCATACAGTTGATGCTCTCTCAAAGTCGGAAGCACCATCCCCAAATGCATGGCATGTTCCTCCTCACTCTTAGAATACACCAAGATATCATCAATAAACACTATCACAAATCGGTTTAAGAATGGCCTAAACACCCGATTCATCAAATCCATAAAAGTTGTTGGGGCATTAGTCAACCCAAAGGACATCACTAAAAATTCATAATGGCCATATCTTGTCCGAAAAGCAGTCTTGGGTATATCTCCACTTCTAATTCTCAACTGATGATACCCTAACCTTAAGTCAATTTTGAAGAAACACTGAGATCCCTGAAGTTGGTCAAACAGATCATCAATCTTTGGAAGTGGATATTTATTCTTGATGGTAAATTTGTTCAACTATCTGTAGTCGATACAAAGTCTAAGGCTATCATCTTTCTTCTTCACAAACAATAATGGTGCGCCCCAAGGAGATGTATTGGGTCTAATGAAACCCTTATCAAGCAACTCTTGTAACTACTCATTAAGCTCCTTCAACTCCGCAGGTGCCATCCTATAAGGTGGCATAGAGATAGGATATGTACCAGGTACAACATCGATATAGAATTCTATCTCTCTCTTATGTGGCAAGCCTGGTAATTCTTCAGGAAAAACATCAAAAAACTCACACACAATCGACACATTCTCAATTACTTTCTTATATGCCTTAGTATCTCTGACCATGGCTAAATAGCCTTAACATCCCTTTCTAAGCATCTTTCTAGCTGCAATTACAGAGATAAGATTTCGAGGCATTGAACTCTTGCCACCTTCGAATCGGAATTCCACATCATTTGGAATTCTGAAAATCATTTATTTCTCCTAACAATCCAAAGTTACATAATGTTGAGCCAACCAATCCATTCCCAAAATCACATCAAAATCTATCACATCCAACAAAACTAAATTCGCAAGTAACTCTCTGCCTTCCACTAACACTGGGCAAGTTGGAAAGACTATATTCGTTTCCAACTCATCATTGAGGGGAGTTACTACAGATAATGGAACTAACAATTTGGATGGTTGCCATCCCATCAATAGTTGTCCCTCATTGAAGGTAGATAGAAATATCTCAAAAATCGCTCTTTAAACTCCAACCATGCCATGGTAGTCATAAATGGCTGGATCGACTACATAAACAAGTCCTGAGCTGCAACTTGTACTGATAACTCCACAATCATTATCCTTTAGTAATATGTGTACCCAGTCCTGGTTCTAACCTCAATGGTGTTTATAAAATCCAAGGCATCGCCAGTACCATCAAATAGAACTCTCCCAACTCTAGAATATAACAAAGCTGCATCTGCATTAGACATCCCCCGATTCCTCTGTTGTAACATCTGTTGTACTAGAGGCATAGCTTGATTAAGTGCCACTAGTCCTTGATTAATTCCTGCCATTTCAGCCGCAAAGTCTACAGGATCCAACTCTAGAGCTTTTGGTTCTGCTTGCGACTGTTGTTCTTACCTCTGTTTTACTGCTGCTCTAGGTCTATCCTTTCTTCTACCTTGAGGGGGAGGAGCTTCATCCTAAAAGGACTGCTCACCCTCACTATTTGCTGCTTCAGTAGCAAGAGCATTTGGTGCTCGCCTTATTCTGAAAAGATACAGAAATAAGACTTAAAACATAACAAGGACGTTAACATATACGTGGAATTCTAAAAACAATGATGACCACAAGTGACAATTATCAACCTAATCACCGTAATAGTGTAAGAAAAGAAAAACACCAACAACCAGAAGAATAAGGAATGAACTATAGCTCTGATACCAACTTTGTCATGACTCGAACCCCAAGGGCATGCGACCGACACTAGGGAATGGGAAAGTATAATGCTTCTAAAACCCGTAGTAAGCCTCTAAGAATTCATCACAATAAAATTAACTACTTTAAAATTTCTAAAGAAAGTTGGGCAGAGTTTCCTCTGTACTGAGAACAAACCAAAACCTGTAAAATGCAAACAACACTCCCAATAATATATACTGAATCACCATTACTCCAATATCACCATAAACACAACATCTCAACTCAAGTATAATAAGGCACATGTTATAATGCAATATAAATACTAATACAGTTACATTAACAACAATTCTTCCAAACTACTGCGGTGTCTAGATTAACTAAAATTATTCCACAAATACTAATAACATTACAATAACCTACATAGAGCAGCCGGTGAAGAATGAGTCCGGCATAAAGGAGAAGAACTAGCAGTGGACTCCCAAGATCCTGAAAAAATAGTTGAGGGGAGTCAGACCTCACTGAGTAAGCTAATATAAAAAAATGTTGCTGTTTGAAAATCCCCTTTGTTAAATAATTTTATAGAAATATAATATTTATAATTTATATTTAAAAATCATTAGTTTACCAAAATCATATTTATAATTCTAAAGAAATTTATAAAAAATTTCATAATACCCTTGGAATAAAAATATCATTTATTTAAAATTTCTTTAAGTGGAAAATCATGGTAAAACCCTAAATCACAAATCTAAAAGCCAATTTGGCTCACTTAAATCCAAATGACTGCCGATTCCCAAGAGCTAAACATCCACTGAGCTACCAGCCGCAGTCAGTCACTTATTCTAATATTTACTGGTGGTTCTCGAGAGCTAAGCATCAACCGAGCTACCAGCCCTAATAAATAATCAATCACAATATGCCCAAGAGCTGTGCATCAACCGAGCCTTTCCACACAATTCACTCGAGAGCTATGCATCAACCAAGCTTTCCTCATTTATCCAAATAAGAGCCCAACTCAAAGATCAATACCAATGTGCACACGGTCCTGATGACACCCATCAGATAGCCCGTTCTACCAGTATTTTCCAAGAAACTCTTTATATAAATAATATGAAATAAATTTTAAAGAATGCCATAAAATAAAAATAAAAAAATATATTCTTATTTATCCTCCATGATAATATCCTTACCATAACTCATTATATAAACAATAGTAATAACATTATAACCTCAATAATATTCAAAACATAAATAATATCTCAAATTCAATTTTTCTCAAATACTGAAATTAACATACACTTCAAAATATTAACTTACAAGTGGAGCAAGCCAGCTGACGTGTCCTCGTCCGCCTAATCTCTAAAGTTCTCGTTCCGGTATTCTCTATAATAAATAATATTTATTTAAAATATATGCATATAGAGATATATATATATATATATATATATATATATATATATATATAACAAATAAATTCATAATAATTTCTAAAAATTCTAGAAAAATTATTAAAATTAAGGAATTGATGAAATTGACTTAGAAATATCCTAAATATGACATTTGAGGCTAAAGGAATTTATTTTGGTGAGTTGAGACTATTTAAATAAAAATTGGGAAATTTCCATCAAAACGCTTCCGGGATTTTTATCTCAAAATCCGTGAGGAATTAGACCTAACTCCAGCTATAGAAATTAATCCTCATAATTTATACTATTTATTAAAAATAAAATTAGAATTTTCTGGGCTTGTCACTATTCCTCACCAGAATCCGGTTCGGTCTGCCGGATTTCTCACCGGAAAAATGTTACTTTCACAAAACAGATATATCAACATGTTTATAGAAATATATAGAACTCAAAAGTAGTCTCAAACTCAACAAACAACCACCAAATTAATAGATCGGAGAGGAAAATGATATTTAGCAAATTAATTTTGATCGAAGCCTAAACCATACGAATCGGACACAAAATTATTACCAAAAGACTCCTGAAAATAAGATGAGTCCGATGGTGGTGGTTTAGCAGCTAATCGTTGCCGAAAATGGTGATTTGTGATCGGGAAGTTCAAGCTAAAACTTCAAAGGTTAAACTGATCAAAACCAGGCCAAATTTCACAAAATAAAAACTACCAACATGTAGGGGATGTTGAGTAGGATCTGTGGTTCGAATTTCATGAAGAACGGAGGTCGTTTGGCCGGTGAACGGAGATGGAGAAGATTCAAGTGCTACAATATTATGAGTAAGTTCATGGGCTTAAAGGCAAATTCGGTCTCTCAGCTATAAAACTGAAGAAGAACTGAAAAATTACCACTTTAGTCCCTATATTTTTGGAAAATTTTCTATTTAGTCCTTCCACTTTGAGGCTTGAGATAATTGCTAGCAATTAAATGAGTTAACACCCCACAACGACCACACAACAACACTGAAACAACTCAGCAACAACCCAACAACGAAACAATAACCCAACATCAATAACAACACCTCAACATCAACACTGCAACAACTTAGCAACAACCCAACAACGAAACAATAACCCAACATCAATAACAACAACTCAACATCAATAACAACAACTCATCAACCAAACATTAAGTCAATCAACCACAAATCAACGACTCATCAATAACACAACAACTACTCAACAATCCATTAACAACCCAACAATAACAGTAACATATACTTATTTATTTAATTAAATTATGAGTTATTACACAAGATTAAAAGAAACATGAAATTAGCAAACTGCAAGTGGTATAATAGTCTTGGCACACGTCTTTGTGCCTTGCCCACAAAGAATCACTGCAGGTTGTAGGATTGGAACCCACAACTCGATGTAATGAATATAATTGCCTCA
Organism: Mallotus japonicus; assembly: GCA_949634005.1. Taxonomy (NCBI): domain Eukaryota; kingdom Viridiplantae; phylum Streptophyta; class Magnoliopsida; order Malpighiales; family Euphorbiaceae; genus Mallotus; species Mallotus japonicus. The sequence goes on from CATIWK010214777.1 coordinate 9,938, forward strand.
CCATTTCAACTATAAGCATCTTTATGTTATATTTTAGTGTATATATAGAGTAAAGTTCGGGTTTTTGGTTAGGTTAGTTCCGACCGAAAACTCACAAATTTATAAAAGTGGCAACTGAACCGACTCAGGTTGGTTTGATTTAGGTCCGAGTAATCGGATAAAAAAAAGTTCAAAATTTTCTAAATAAGACCATATTTTAATGGCGAGTTGGTTTTCTATTAGCTCATGTTCCTCCTCCGACTAATTTTGACAAAAAAAGTTCCTAATGGGAACAAAAAGAACATGGAAGTCGAATGTTAATTTTTTACGACAGTTGATAATCGAACCTTTTAGCCTTACGACTGTGTTTGGTATAAATGAATTCCATAAAATGTTATGGAATTCATTTGCAAATCCAAATGATATATGTTTGATTTAAATGAATTTTGTATGGAATTCATTTGCAATTCCAAATTTTTAAATTTGTGTAATTGATTATAACTAAACTAAATTCTATCAAAATTGTTGGGATTTCCAAATGAATTCCACAATATTTAAGTCTATACTTTTAAATAACTAAAATACCTCGTCCTTATTTTTATTTTCAAAAATATCTTTATATTTAATAGGTATTTTTGACAAAAACTTGAATTCAAGATTTATACCAAACACAATATAACAAAATATGGAATTCATTTGAAACGAATTCCACAAACTATTCATTTGAATCAAACACACTTCATTAATAAAAATTCATTTGAAAATGAATTCTATTGGGAATTCATTTGGAAATGAAATGAATTCTTCGGTGGAATTGAACCAAACATAGGCTAAAATTTTAGTCTTGATTTTTTTTATTTTGAGCTATTAGAAAATACTAATGTAATATAAAAGGTGGCATTTTTTATTATAACCAATGTATTTTTAAAATTTGTAATATTTTTTTTTTAATTTGTAATAAGTATAAAATATTATTTTACTATTACATGGAGGCGCATATGTTATACTAATGTAGATGATGATTAAATTAGCCCAAAAATGTGATTTCTGTATTTATTTGGCTTGAAAGGTAAAAAAAAATAGGTTATTTAGCCATGAGTTGAAAATTCAATGGGCAATTTGGGCTTTTGTTCTTGTGGCAATTCGTGAGAATTTTATTATAGTTATAGTATCACTATTTTAACATTAAATTGGTGCATGACTCTCCCTATACAGAAGCTAGGAAGAACAGTGTTGAATTGAACTAAAAATCACAAGTTTAGTGTTAATTGCAATGAAAGTTAATTTTTGTGTTAATTTGAACTTGGTGCTAAATTTTAATGGGCAAACCTTTAAAAAAAAAACTTTTTAGCATCGCTTTCTTTTTATATCACAACACCAAAGCGGCTCTTCTTTTTCCTTCTTCCTTGTTCTGTCCACTAAGCAGCAATAGTATTGCGCGCTATTTCGGACGATGTGCATGATAACTAGCTGGTCTTATCAATTGTCAACAATTGTATATATATAAAAGCTACATAAGCAAACACGTCAAAGTTAGCAGCTGGCGTGACGTGATTTGATTCGTCGATAAATTGAATTTATCATGATATTCTCATGAAAAAATTATCATTCGCGATATTTTGAAAAAAATTATGATATTTTGAAGTTTGATTGAGATATTTTGTGAGAAAATTATGATATTTTAAAATCAAGTCACGATATTTTGAAGGCGCCAGTAAACATACATAATAATAATTTTACATGAATTTTTGGTTAGTAAATATTGGGATAAGTAAGTCTATTTTCACTTTACTTTAGTTAAAATTTTACCAAGTAATAGTAATAGTAATATAAATTAAAATAGTCTCTACATATAGAGAAAGGGTTTAAATTTTCTCATTTTCACATTATTTCACCAATGGAAGGTTATATGTCCATGAAGCACTCTTAGTTCTAGGAAAAAGCAAAATATATTTCGACAAAAAAAATATAAGATAATAATTTTGTGTTAATTAGTATTTTTAATTTGAGGAAAGAAAATGAGGAGCAAAAATTAATGAAATAAAACTTTACAAATGATGTAACAAGCATAGCCTCCAACGTTTTTTGTCATTATCATTAAAGAATACTACTTTATTAATTAATTAATTTTTTTTATTTCTTTTATTGTTATTGTTATTGTTATTATTAGCATTATATGACTTTATATATGATATATATAATGGTATCTCCCCCTCATCGTAAACATATTATTATTATCAGTTTGAAGCACTGCAATTTTCTTCTATCGTTAACCATTCGTCTTCTATTCATACCCACGTGATTTCTTGAACTACGTAAAAAATTGACAAAAAAATAAATCTAATAAATAATATTTTAAAAACATATTTCATTGGGTTGTGCCTAACTGAAATATATCTTTAGGACTTTCAAAAAATGGAAAAAAAAAAAGCCTAAAACAAACAAAACTAAGCATTAAGTGCTTTAATGCTATTTTGTAGTTTTTTCCAGCAAGCAGAATCATGTTGGTTTTGTATTAAATTTGCCTACAGTTCTTCCATGCATGCATTCTTTTTTTTTTTTTTTTGTCGATTTTATGCATGCATTCTTATCAAGGAATGAAAATGTAATTAAGTAAATTATCAATTTTGTTATTATAAATTAATATACATTTTGATAATATAAAATATTTAAAAGCCATAAAAATTATTATATAATATTAATAACAATTAAAAATAAGAAAAAATAGGAGATATGGAAATGGAAAAAAAAAGAGACTATAAAAATTGAATAGTATTTTTAAATTGAAAACAAATAATCTGCTCAGTTTTTTTTTAAATTAATAAATGAATGATATTTCAAAAAAATTATATTTTTTAATTTTTTAAAATACTATGTACGGTGAACAATATTTTTTCTTAAATTATTGTTTTGTTAACGGTCAATAAATGAGAAGCCTTCAATTGAATTGCCCAAAAAAAGCATGACGTGGATTCTTAAATTATTATTTTATTAACAATCAATTCATCTAAGTTATCCAAAAAAGCATGATGTTGATTCTTTAAGTTATTATTTTATTAACAATAAAAAAAGACAAAGTTTTCATTTCCCAAAAGATAAAAGCATGAAGCCATATAGTAAACAATGTGATGAGCCGATTCTTTAAGTTATTATTTTATTAACAATAAAAAAAATAAAAGTTTTCATTTCCCATAAGATAAAAGCATGAAGCTACAATAAAAAAAAAAAATGAAGCCACATAGTAAAAAAATGTGATAATAACACATGAATAAGTGAACAAGCTATCAAAAAAACACGTGAACGAATAACAAAGATTTTCTTCTATTTTGCACGACAACTCTATTGCAGTGGTTTGAAGTATCTTTTATCAATTGTGACAAAAGTAATTTATTGTATTCAACAAAATAAATTATTTACCTCCAGTAAAAATTGATTGACGTTTCAAGTCAGTAGAATTTTTTTTACTTTTTTTTAATGTGTAATAAATAAAATTGAGAGAGATACATTTTCTTGAATTCTTTTTTTTTTTTAATTTTTTGTTCATTCTTCTCTGTAAAAAAATGTAGTATATTGAGTGTTTTTTAGAGATGATGAATAGAAAAAAATTTTTAATGTAGTATATTGAGTGTTTTTTAGAGATGATAAATAGAAAAGAAAAAAATTTCAATTATGTATTTTTTTTAAAACACTATAAATATAATGATTACGTAATTATGTATATAATATTATAGTCTATGTAGTAGTTAATGTATTATATTTTGTTTTATATATAATTTATATTATTACAAAAATTGAGATAGGAGAATGTATCATTAATATGTTTCAATAATTTTTTTATTTTTTAAAATAAATAAAAAATATATAGATTAATTGTAATTATTTATTAGTATATAATATTAATATTTATTTTTTCTATATATTCTTTACTTTATTTGAAAAATTTATCTCAACAGAATTTGGGAAAAAAAAAAAACTGAAGAAAAATTTTGTTTTAAGAATGCGATTCATGATCATGTTCTAAACTTGATACTAAAGAAATATTCATTATCAATTTGTTTTCATTATTAAGAGTGCAGCCAATTAATAAAGAATGCAAAAATT
>CATIWK010214782.1:0-26133 GCA_949634005.1 Mallotus japonicus
TTGATTTGGTGCATGTGTGGATATTTTATTATTGTGCTGTTGATCTCTTTTTATTTGTAAACAATGGCCGTGACTAAAGCCGTTGTACATCCCAGAAAATAAATAAATATATATATATATTAAATCAGGTAAATAAAAAAAATAGGTTAATAGGTTAATTTAATCGGTAAATTCAGTTTTAGGAATCCTTTGTTTCATGAAAAATAAAGGTGAGAGTCGAAATCGGAATGAGTGTTTGTTTTATTAAAGTTTTGCATTGAAATAAGGGTAAATTACGATTTGCCTCATGTATTTTGGTCCAATATACTACTTTGTCATTGATATTTGAAAAAATACTTATTCATCCCTGACATTTGTTTTTTTTAGCACTCATTAGTCCTTCTGTAGAGATGAATTAGTACACAAAAAAGCAAATGTCTTTTTCAAATGTCAGGGATGAAGTAGTGTACTGGACCAAAATACAGGAGATAAATAGTAATTTATCCTTGAAATAAAAATGGATTCCCCCATCAATGGGAATCACGCATTCCCTTGCTAGGGGTAAGAAATAATTTTTCATTCTTATAAAATCAAGTCAAATTAATTATAAATTAGTCAAAATTTTAAATATTATCATATATTATTAAAATTTATGAAATATAATATTTTTTTGAATAGTAAAATAAAATATATAAATTCATAATAATAATTATTTAATGTTTATTTATATATAAATAAGATTGATTCCGATTTTCTAGTAAACCAAACATCTTATTAAAATTTTCATTCCAATTCCAATTCCCTTCTATTCCAATTCCAATTCCCTTCTATTCCGATTCCAGAGTATGAACCAAACAACTCCTTAATTTGATTTTCAAACTAGTCCGAAAAATAGTTTTTTTTTTCTTTTGATCTCTCATTTTATTTACTTACCATGCACTATTTTTTTAATCGTACATTAAAAATTCTTTAGAAATTCTCATTATGTATATTAATTTAGCATTTTAAAATAAAAAAATTTAAATTAGATATTCCTAGTTAAACATATTAGCTTACTATTAAAATATTTCATTAAATATAATAAATTACCATAATTAAAAATTATTGAAAATTTAAGAGTTAATAATACCAAATAAAAATTTTACGACCATGTAAGTGCTTTTATATGCAAAGTTAGGAGTTTATATCAGTAGGATCAAATATAAAACACATATTGTTCCAAACATAATATATATATATATAACACAATATAATATTGCATAACGAATACTGCCCTTCTACATAAAAAAACAAAAAAATAGGGGAATTCCATTGAAGTTACAATGCTTTGCTGGACGCGACAAAAAATTCATAATGCCTTTTAATTTTTGTTATTACATTGTTAAAAAATTTATAAGTTTTGTATAATAAATTTAGTAATGTACAATTTAAATTTTAAAAAAAAAGTTAACAAAAAAATTGAATTTTTTAAAAAATAAAAATAAAATTAAAAAAAATAAAAGGGCAAAAGGATCGTTGCGGCTGGCCACATGTATCACTGCTCAAAAATCAGATCTTCTTGAGAGGGTGTCATGGTGGACTAAATATTCCGCTTATCAAGTGATTTGTGATGGTGTTCAACAAATACTTGAGCCCACTGTATCTCCATTTTTTCTCGATATGCTTTCAGCTCCTCTGCTTTCTGTATCAGCCTGTTTAGCACAATAGGCGCAACGTTAACCGGAGTCTTCTCCATCATATCCAACACATCCAGACCACTCTCACCATATAACTTCTCAATGCACCTACGATGATATCCACGACTGAGATAGTCATTGAGATTGAATGCAGTTGTTGCAGTGATCTCACCGTTTTTTATCTTACCCACCAATTTCTTCATTGATTCAAGAGTTGATTCACAGTATTCTTGTAACATATCAACTTCATATTTACTATCTTCACACATGAAGATGATCTCTTCATGCTTGTTTTTACATTTTATTCCAATCGACGAGTTTCTTTCTTCCTGCTTCAAAGGTGTGCACAGTACCAGCTGGTGATTTATTGTCTCTGAAGCAATTTTCGACGCATTGGAATTCGAATTTGCGTAAGAAATCTGAATTTTATTCGGCAGAAAAACATAACTCGTACTATACTTCTCCAATTTACACAAATCCAGGTCTTGGAGACAAGAATCCTTCAATAGACTTTCCTTCTTGCAATGAATTATGAGCTGATCAAAATCCCTCAAAAGCTGAGAATTATTTTCTGTAAGTTGAGAAATCACGTTTCTCAACTCTTTCATGTCGATTTTTCTCACGCTATAGTAATACAAAAACTTCAAAAAGTGTTCATACTTGCCATTATCATCACCAACAAAGTACTTCCTCAGTTTACAACAATACCCAAAAACTTCCTTATAACTTCTCCCTTCTTCATCACCATCATCTCCATGACTCTCTTCCTCCTGGGGTTTCCTGATTAAACAACGTAGGAAACACTTAAATTCCTCAATCAAATCATCATGACCCTCCAAAACAATTGAAACCTCATGAATAACACCGCTCAGATTACGATCTTTTGTATTTGCTCCGCGCTTTATCGCATCAATCAGAGCTTCATAAATATTCATTGTATTTGCAAGTTTTTTCTTGGCATTCTCTAGAAAATCTTTACCTTCAAACTCTTGTCTCTTCTTCTTCTTCTTCTCCTCCCAAGAATTTTCAAGCTCCTGTGAATTTGAAGTTTCGTTGGTCGTCGGCATATTGAAGAAGAATTGATGATACTGATGGTTATGCTATGCTCCCGACATGCATATATATATATAGAAGAAAGAAGAAAGAAAGCGGTTTTACTAGTACCAGTAGGAAAAGGAATTAAAAAGGCGTCTATAACATAGGTGGCATCCGAAGCGCGTGTAATTGTTTAATTTTTCCTAACTTAATCTAACGGATGACAACTCTTACACGTGTGAAGCAAAAAAAGAAAAAAAAAAAGGGAAAGCATTCCCACATCTCACGGAGTCAGGAATCTGCTGCGGAATTGTTTTCTTATTCTTTTTTTTTTTTTTTGGTTTTTCAAAATTCAAAAATTGTTCGGAAATCGGAGATGCAGAAGGGAGAGTATAAATACAAATTGTAGCATTTGATTGGTTGATTTTTTTTTATTTAATTGTAACTGAGAAGTGATTATTAGAGACAGATCTGATCTGATTTGAAAAGGTGAGTGAATCTTTATTTATTTATTTATTTTTTTTTTTTGGGGGATGTTTATGAGAACTTTTGATGCGAATCAGTGCGTTTTGATATTTCTGTGTATGTGTTTGTGTGTTCTGTTGTGGAGTAAGATGATGAGGAGAAGGAGGAGGAGGATGGTGACGTGACGCGATGTAACGACGTCGTTTTAGGTAGATTTGGAAGTTACATTGTTGAATAATGCGTGCTTATTAGTTAGTTGAAACACTTGATTTTTATGGTAATTAATGTATGCTTCTGTAATTGGTAAGGTAGCTTATGCCATTTTATGGGTTTTTTTTTTTTTTTTTGGGTGGGACGGAGTTGTAGTAAAAGGAAAATTTAATGGGTCACAGGTAGATGATTGATATGGAGAACACCTTTTTTTTTATGATTTTTTTTTTTTTTTGGTGTGTAGTAGTTAAGTTTTTTGCCAGGAGTATTTTTATTGATGCCCCCCATTGTTATTGATGAGTGTTATAACTATCTATAAGAAAAAAGAAAATCACTTCGAAAGCAAAGAGGAAAATGAATTGAGGCCTTTTTAGTAGTGCCCTTTAGTCTGACTACTTTGATTTCATGCCAGTTTTACATACATTTCATTTGATTGATAGTTTTCAGGAAATTTGTTGGTGCGTGTTATGCTGAATTGAATATCTGGAACGGGAACAATAATTTAGGACTCGGAATCCAGCCTTTGATTCCCTTATTTTGAGTGTTTGGTAGACAGGATGTGCAAATTGAACTTAAAAAGAAACTAGGGATGAGAATAGTTCACTAGATACCGATATTTTAGTTAAAGGAATGGCGTCTCATTAATTCTTTGCTTTTTGTTGATATATGATATTTGCAATTCGTTCAGTCCATTTAACCAGGGGTAATTTAACATTTTTTTTTTTTTTTTCTGTTTTCATGTATGTACATCTTGAGAATTTGAGATTATCTTGTTTTTGAAGATTGCTGCAAGGCTTTCATCATATATGTGTTATGAAGTTCCTGATATTTGTGTTTTTCTGTAGTTTAAAAGTGTAGTCAAGTTCATCCCAACTCTTGCTTATGTTTGTAACAAAAATTTTAATATGCAAACTGCTGGTTTTCAATTTTTTTTTCCTTCCACTTAAATCTTATCATCTCATCCTTTACCATGCATGTATTGCAGGTTATGACCTAAGCAAACTCCTAGGAAAGGGTGCAACAATTAAATTATTGTACACTTTGGGCATATAATTTGAAGAATGGCGGAAGGAATATCAAGCTTTTGGGGTCCCGTAACATCTGCTGAATGGTGTGAAAAAAATTATGTCTATTCTTCTTATATTGCAGAGTTTTTCAATACCATGTCAAACATCCCAGGCATTCTGTTGGCACTCATTGGCCTTATAAATGCGCTGAAACAACGGTTTGAGAAGAGGTTCAGTGTACTTCACATATCTAATATGATACTTGCCATTGGAAGCATGTTGTACCATGCTACATTACAAAGCATGTAAGTGTCTTTCTGTATCCTTTGGTGTGGTTCCTTATTTTCTTGTAACTTGCCCAGCAGTTATCACTAATGGTCTTTAAGAACTATCTTGATGGCTGCTTTAGTTTGATAAAGTTAATAAACTTTCTTGGTCGAGACACTAAAATCTTCTACTCCTTTAGTCGGTAGGAAGGGAATTTGTACATTTGTTTGGAGTTTTGGAGTTTTTTCATTGGGTTAGGGTATTCAAATGATCTGCAGTGGAAACACACATAGGTGCAAGAAATGCTTCTAGGTGGCTACTCCATTATATTTTGATTCTAGTTTATATGTGCAACCTCTAGATATTGTTGACTTTCTAGAACTTTTGGATAGAGGGCACCTCAACTCAGCTAGGCTTTAGTCCCAAACTATTTGGGGCACTAAATGTTGTATACAACGATATGTTGTTCCCATGAATGATGCCTCCATGTTGTTCAGGCAATGGAGATTTTGAGCATTCAAGGTAGTCCCCCTTGGTATTTATCCTTGAGCGGATAAATTCTTTGCTTCATTTGTTTTTTATATCTATCATTTTAAAAAAAAAAAGTTATTTCAACTGAATACCCCCCTCCATTTTTTATTTTTCTTTCTTAGTATTTTTACGTGAGTATGGTTAATGAATTGGCGTATGTACTTGAGGTTATTTATTAGTGAACAGCATTCAGAAGAGAATGGAAACGTTAAATGTGGGTAGTAAGTGAATTAGTGAGATAAATGGCTCATGGGCTTGAGGGCAGGTTCCACAGCTTTGCAGGCCCATTGCCGTCGCTCCTATTCTTGATTTTGTGCAACTGTTTTTTAATCAAATTCAGGAGATAGATTGATACATTAAACTGCCAATTGCTTTTTGCTGGCACTTAATTTGTATATTGCAAAATATTGAGGAGGATTTTTTTGCTCCAAAGTAAATATGCTAATAACATAAGTAAGTTTTGAAATGCCTTCTTGGATTTAGCATTTGTTGGATATGGGGGCCTTTGCCTTTGCAGTTTAATTCCAGATAGGAAGAAAATATTAGATGATAGACAAATATCTAGGAATCAATGAATTGCCTTTCTATGGCAGTTCCACTTTCTTGTGTAGGATCTTTGAAACTAATGTGTTAATTTATCTTTGCATGCATTTCTGGATGGAAAATTGAGACCCTTTTAGTACCTGATTTTTTGTACTTTTATGGCACTTTTTGTTTTGTTGGCGGTGGTGGTTACATTATGTGGCTTAATTCAACCTATCTTCAGGCAACAGCAAGGTGATGAAACACCAATGGTATGGGAAATGCTTTTGTATTTCTACATCCTTTATTCACCAGATTGGCACTACCGGAGTACTATGCCCATCTTCTTGTTCCTCTATGGAGCTGCATTTGCTGTCTTCCATTCGTTGCTTCGTTTTGGAATTGGCTTTAAGGTGCACTATGCAATACTTTGTCTTCTCTGCGTACCCCGGATGTACAAATATTACATCTACACAAATGATGTGTCTGCGAAGCTGCTTGCAAAATTATATGTGGCTACCATATTTTCTGGGGCTCTTTGTTGGCTCTTTGATCGAGTACTCTGTGATGAAGTTTCTCGGTGGTACTTCAATCCCCAGGGACATGCTCTGTGGCATGTCTTCATGGGTTTCAATTCATATTTTGCAAACGCATTCCTGATGTTTTGCCGTGCTCAGCAGTTAGGATGGAATCCAACAGTCGTGAAGTTCATGGGTTTTTTCCCATATGTTAAAGTTCAGAAACCAAAGACCCAGTGACAGATGCTCTGATCTCCCCTTGTTGGGAGGTAAACACATGGTTTTGGTAGATGAACAGACAATAGCAGACACTTTTCTTTGTTTTTTTGTTCTATCAAGTGGATGTAAATGATTGTTGAATATTGAGGTCATCAGTTGGATTTCGGTTAACTTGAGTTGTATTATTTTAGTGGTTTTGCTTAGAAAGACAATGTATGGTCAGTGTACCATATACAATTTGCTGATCAAATCGGCCTTTTTGTCTACATACCTGATTTGTAAATTCATTTAATTGTTACCTACGCTCAATTCCCTATGAAGATCACTGGAGAAATTGTTGTCAAGTTCTATACATTTGTTTGTGATCAATATGGTTATATGCCATTATGTTTTTGTTTGGGATGATTTACTGGGTACCGTTGATGCAAGTGCATCAATAGGCGGTTGATATGAGAGAACCAATTAACAGCATCTAAACTCATCTGTTTGTAATTTACTGTTTTAATTAGCTTCAAGGTTTTGAAGACGGAAGCACTTTCTGCGGACTTTACCATGTGCGATTACATGTGAAATGAAAAATTATGAAGCTTTTATAATAAAACAGTTGCAATTTGATCCTAGCTGATACATATTTGATATCGGGTCATTTACAATGATTGTATGATTAGCTCTTCTTTACTTTCTCATATGATCAAAAATTTTGTAACGTCTTTGCCGATCACTGGCTATTATTCTTCTCAATGTGCTTGGAATAACTCTTTAATTTTTTTTTTTCATCTTGATTTGTATTATTTGTTTAAGTTTCACAAACTAACAATTGGTAAGGCATACTAGTAGTACTTCCATCTTTTTTATAATTAATTTCATCATTTAAAATCCTTGATCAAAACAAAAGATTATGGCCATGTAAAACTTTCAAAACCTCACAGACGGTTTCACTCTCTGCGGTCACCTGGAACTGAAAAGAATAACAGTAATTATCATCAATTATGTTTTTCTTTGTAAATAGTATAATTCGCACTAGTGTTATTAGCGAATTATATTTACAGGGGGTTGGAATTTTGAAACAAAAGAATGTATTTACAGGCTCTCTATTTTACAAAATGTAATTATAATTCAACTTCTAATGCCAATTTTATGCTGAGATTCTACAGCCAGGTCTTCAAGCACCACACCGCCCCAATATGCTTTCTACCCCAAAATCAATAGCTAGTAACAAAATTTTCTGCGCACTTCAATAATTAGAAGCAGAAGAATTGAAGCTCTCAATCAGAAAGTATTCTCTATCTGAAGAAATTATACAGTCGGGCAAACTAAGACATGCAGCAAAAGCAGCTCCTCTTAGAAGATGACAGTGGATTCCTAGTTTGGCATCATAACAACCAATCGCAACTTGCCTGCCTGACATTGTTTTACTGGATTTCGGTATAGTGTGACCCTTGCTGTATTATTTCCAATAAGAACATGAGCTATGCTAAAAGATTCACCTTTCTCGACTCCAAATTGCCACTCTCTCGTTGTTATCATAAACCAGTCCTTCCTTGCAGATTTTGTTGCTTTCACTTCAAAGTATTCCCTACTATTTCCCTCCTCCCCTATAACTATATCATAAGGTAACCCAGTTTCGTTGTCTTCATTAACCCACTTCACAACATTCTCGCCAAATTTTTCAGTTAAATATTTGAAAGCAATACGTTCTCCAAGTCTTCCAGTAAGCAGTGACTGGGCAACATCAGGTGCCCAAGTGTTCAACTTCTCTCTGTAGGAAAATCTAGAAGAATTTGGTTCACGTCTGTCAGACACGAGAGGTAAGTCAACAGGGTCAGATGCATTATCCACATTTAGAGGCTGACTGCAAGAATGAGAGAGATGACCATCCAGATTTTCAGAGTTTGCTAACATCATTCCTTCCGTGTTCTCTTCAATAATCCAATCAGCATCAACTTCAATTGACACTGAGGTATTTTTTTGTTTGACTGTGACCATGTCCTTTGAATCATCCTGCTCACTCCCACCTGAACTGTTAGGATGTGATAAAACAGCCTGGGTTTTAAAACCACTGGCACGTGCATATGCAAAACCTGGTGCAGTTTTCCAATCAGCAGGTGGCCAATTAGAGCTGATTCCCACTTTCCTCTTGGACTTTGAGGTCTTGAGCTCATTAATTGCTGACGCAGCACCCACCTGAAATGCTTCTTCATTTTCTGTCAATGAACAATCAGAAGAGAGTGACCAAGCAACTTCGTCATCAGGAAGCTTTGGCATATTTTGGCTGTTCACAATGAAGAACTCTATTCGGTCCTCAGTGGAGCCAGATTCCACCATGGTTGTGATCATATGAAGAAAATTTGCCAAGTGTAAATTTGGAGCACCATCAAAGAACAAACGAGAAAGCTCCAAAAACACAGCATGTGAATCTGAATCCGAGGTTGTGTACAAAATATTACCCTGAAAATAAGATCACAAGGAATATAATTTTGATGCAAGACTAGTTCACCGAATTATCTCATAGAATGACTTCTCTAAGACAATAACTTCTAAAGTTTAGACATCCATTCTTGGAATAAAGTGACAACAAATATAACTAGAATCAAATACCACAGCTTTGCAGACACAACCACTTTAATCAGAAAAATGAAACCTCTAGAGAAAAGAGATCAGACTCTGTTCCATACCTGCAGAAGACAGCTACATTCATATCGCTTTTTAGATGTGCTGTCACAGCTTCTTATGACATTCTTGTAAAATAGCTTCTCAACAACAGTAATCTTTAGCTGCTTTATGTTATTGAATCCAGACTGCTTAAGTTGGAAATATTTCTCAGGGTGCATACTGCAAATATAGCGCTGAGCATAAGGAAGAATCCAGTCAATCAATGAAGCTTTGAAGCTACAGTCTGCTGGACCATAGTATATTGCTTCGCGAGTTATGATCTGTGTGAAGAAATGTACATCAGAAAAGGAAGACAATAATATAAACAATGAAAGGAAAGAAATGACATGGAACCTTAAATGAAAATCATCACCAGTGTTTTTAGATTGACAATAGATTGAAACATCACTTTGGTATTCACATCAAAAGATTTTTTTTTTGGGTCATCAGGATTAATAGACAAATCTAAAAGTGTATGATAGCTCAAATAAGAATCCATTAAATGTTGGTCAAATAGCACTACTATTGTGAGTCTACCTCAAAAATATAAGGTTTCCTCCCATTGAACTTGGGGGAAAAAAGGAAATAACTATACATCAAAGATGCAGGGAGAAGGAGAAAGGATGTGTTCAATGGGTCATCATTTTGCATCATGTACTTTTCTATACACATCAGTTATGAGTGAGCAACTGAAGATATCAAGAATAATTGCACTTCATGTTCTGATACTCAATGTGAACTGTGAAGTGAAAATATCGATATAAGACATCACTATATTGACAAGTCAAAAGCAAGAATTATAGAAACAGAAGAGGGGCCAATCAATGAAGGAAGGGTGGGGAAGAAGGTTGTCCAAGGGCAGTGCATTAACTTACCTCAGAGAGAGCAGGAATCCCTAAATTTTGCATGAGGTCACATACTTTAGTTCGAAGCATATCTTCTTCGCTGTCACTAAGATTGCCAAGGTACAGGAAATCAACATTGTCCACATCCTTAAATATCTTCTTCAAATTCTTGTCATCACACCAGCATACCAGACCAAATGAAGGGTGTAGAGAAACCCACTTATCTTGTACAGTGGGAAGTACTGTATATTCCACTTTCTGAAGACATTCTTTTATATGAAAAATATCTTCATTACTTAGTAGTCCAGATTTCAGCTCATCAGCCCACTTCAAAAAGACTTGCAAAACCTGAAAGAAAAAGAGACTCTTAAATTGCGTCACAACTTCATTGTTTCAAAATCATGCTCCCTTAAAGTTGGTGACTTACCATACCAGCAGCCTGTGAAGGTAGAGCAACAGTTGACAACTGTTTCAGAATATTAAAATAGCAATGGCAAGAAGGGATCTCAAGTACTCCACATTCTTTAACAAAAAAGTCATGGAGTCCTGCATAAACATTGCATAATGTCTTGATAAAGGGCTGGTGAGGCAGATCTGTCAACCCACATTGTGGATGAATCTCCTTCATATAGTCAACAGAGCCAGTTGGATCATGCCAATAAACTTCTTCAGATGACAAGAACACACCTGATACCAGATCCTCGTGTCTCAAACCATATTCATATGGAACAAAAATAAATGGTACCAAATGGAGTGCCTCCAATATTTCCTTCTTTGAAGCAGCCATTTCATCCCAGATAAATCTGTATAATTTGGACATCTGCGCTATACTGCACAGGGCCATGATATTTCAGTGACAAAGCAAAATTCTACCACAACAATCAAACATACAACAAAGACTAAAACATAACAAGAAATTAAAGAAGCCATGAGCCGAAAATAGGAGAATTGCTCAAAAAAATCAAGCCAACCACATTTAGTTAAACAAAAGCAACTAGAGTACATAAGAAAAAAAAGAGGAATATACAGAATCATAAGCACATTTAACCACGCTAATAAATAAGATGATTTCCTCATCTTCATAATTCACATGATTACCTAGCTGCATCTTATAGAAAGGTTCATGTAATACCTGGCTTTGAAAGGGGTTTCTGATTTCCTCCATGCTCTCAAAATTTCCAGAGCATCATCCAGAGTAACTTTGGTCTTAAAGCCCATATTGCTCAACAAATTTGAGCTTCTCACCTGTCCCAAATAGTAAATAGCAGAAAAGGTCATGAAAAACTGCATAAATAATATGTTCCCATTTCTATCAATAAGTTCTACAACAGACTGGTTATCATTTTCATCCTTATCTTCTATGCAGATCCACTTATACAGGGATCCATAAGCAAGAACTATATTTCATGATGATGTAATTTCCTTCAAAATATAGCATTATAATTTGATCTCCTATGATAAGTCACAAACTGATTGGAGGCAGTAAGGCGTTTGATCCATAATTACTTGGCTCACAATCAATATGTGTATTCTTCCCAATGCAAAGTGAAGAATCATATTGAAAAACCACTTTACTTGTAGTTCTCATTCTTACACACATAATACCAGGCAGCATTGTTGTTTGAGTGGGATTTGCATATTCTAAGTCATAAACAATTCACTTGACAATAATATCATACTAACCTTTGGGAAAGCATATGGAGCAGAACTACCCAAGATAGAGCGTACCACATCACAATCATGGAATAAATCTTTAGGAAAATGGAGTTCATTATCCATCGTCGAAACTACCCATTGAGCTTCACGAATGCTGCTTAAAAAGGTAGACTTGAAGGTTCTGGTGTCAACACCAGATTTTGAATTACAGTAGCCAGTAGCTTTATCACTAAAGTTATCATCCCATAGTGTGTCAAGAACCTCTAAAAGATATTTACAACGTTCCCTATCACCGGTCATGGACAATAGAGACAATATATGTGCTAATTCAGAGGATTCCCAATCTTTGGCAACTGATCCAGAGACAATAAGCTGTGTGTCCCATCTTATATTCTTCAAAACAGTATGAAGTAAATCTGAAATATTTTTCTCGATTTGAACAACTTGCACAAAATCTGTAACGCCTATTTCCTGGAAAAATACTCTCCACTTCATAAGCCCATCAGGAAGTGAATCGTTTACTGGATGCTTCAAATAGGTGACATCAACCTCATGCCATTGCATATCAACAGCATTAATCAATTTATTAATATTGATATGATTTCCAAATTCTTTGCTGAAATGAATAGGTGTTTCAGAAGGCCTTTTATATCCAAGATTTGTCAATACATAGGCTTTACTTTGTAACTCAGATATTATGTACTTCCTTTCAACACAACAATGAGGGCAGCTAGATTGTAGGTGGAGCATTACAAAGCATAAATAATCCGTCATTAAACCCTTGACTCTATTAATGATTTTGTCATCAGATATAGCCGGTAAAATGTGAACCTTCACAATTTCATGAGCAGAAAGCTGTTGAACACCAATTTTCAGAAGCATCCTAGCACTATTATCCACCAAACTCTCATCAGCTGCTGATGCAGAAAAGAGGGCAGGATTTACAGTCCGAAGTTTAGCATATAATTGTGGAAAAGCATCAAGTTCCTGTGCACCATCAAATCCAGCACTCAAAACATCAGAATGTAACCAAATTGTACCCCCATCCAATGAGCTGTATGTGTCGTCAGAAAGTGGAATAAATGGAATCCGCTGAAGATTATCTATGAGATCAGTTGGTCCAGAAGAATGGGAAAGCATAGCATAAAGAGCATTTAGTAAAGAAGATAACCAACCAAGTCCCATGGACTTTAGGCCACTTTTTGTGCGAGATAAAGAAGTCATAAATTTTACTAGAATTTCTGGTCCATATTCCACAATACCCAGTGCCCTAGCAAGTGAATCAGACAAGACTATATTCTTATCTAAGAATCCAAGACCAAGGTGCTCTTTAAGTAAGCCATCAGGTAAAAGATCACGAGCTTGTTCATTCCAACCTCTCAGAACATTGCATGGAGGAACCATATTAGAATTGCATCCTTCCAGAAGGAGGCAACTTGTCCTTCGCAGTTCTAAAGCAATCAATTTAGGAAGCCCCGAGAAAAAACCATGCACCTCCCCAACAAGTGGAACAAAACTCATAAAAGCTGACACAGCTTTTCCTGGATTATCCCTAAAACAAGAAAGAGCACAAAACGATCTTTCTGCACTTACAAACAAACCAGGAAACTTTGTCAACAACCACTCATTCCAGGGATCGTTCTTATCTACTTCCTCTCTAGACGAAGGCAGAACAAAGTCGCCTTGGAGAATAAATTTCAGACCATATGTTCTTAGAGGCAGAAAAGAAAAAACAGGTTGTTGGTCTAAACGAGGACGGTAATCCCCACTACCGGACTCCTCCAGAGTAAATGCTAAGGCAATTTCCGTTGTCTGAGCTTTAGGACGACTAGTATGCGCCTGCAACTTCTGAGATGCAACAAGCCAAGTCATTTTATCATTTCCACATGAAACCTTTACAATACCATCTTGCAAAATTTCCTTTCTCATTACAAGCAACGAATCACTAAGCATGTTACGAAATATAACACATTGAAGGCGATGAAGAAATAGTAGTAAAGAAGGATGAAGATCTGAAAACATTTTCATAGCAGTTTCTTCTGATAATCTTGACCGGAAAGGAAGCACAATGCAAGTGTTCCAATGCCTTTTGTCCATTTGACTAGTCTTACTAGACACCAGCCTTCTAAACAACTCAACATCACAAGCAGGAACAATTGTTGGCAAAACAAAACCAATCTGACCCTCACTTATATCAAACTTGATATGAAAACCATTAGAATGAATCTGCGGAGCATCAGTTATCTGCAAAAAAGACCAAAAGACGATTTATAAGGAAATAAATATAAATAAATAAATAATAAAGCCAGACACAAATATTGACTTTCTCAATTATGACTCATGATAACAAATTTAAAGTCAAAAGAAGTGATTTTATGGTTTTTGTCATACAATCCATTAGGGGACCAATTGGGGCCAAGAGATACACAGGGATAACCCTCTTTCTTCTGTAACTTAATACACAAAGGTGAATAGCTCACACCAAATGGGCCATGGTATTGCAACAGAGTATGTGGGTTACTGGAGTTAATGATCATGATAACATAATACTGGAAGGAAACACGCCATATTGGTGGAAAGGAGGCCATGAACCAAGATCGATCAGCCCCTCAACTCATTACAACTTTAAAGAGTATGGGGAGACCAATCAGGGTAGTCTAGATTGGCACTCTCCATTAGTTCTATAGTACAAGAACCCTAGCAGAATTTTGTTCATAAGCAAATTCAATTTACCTATGCTGTCTATAAAATCAGGAGCTCCATGTAAAATACATAACAGATGTTATTTGATCTATGGCAATTATACATACACATAGAGACATGTGTTGAAAATAAAATATAGAATAGATGTGTGAAAATAAAAATAAAAATATATATACACATACATATAGAGAAGTATGTGAAAATAAAATAAAAGCAAAAAAATGCCTACCACAATTGAAAAATATAGAATAGATGATATATTAATAATCCAAATGCCAAATATACATGTAATTGGTGGTGTGAAGAACCAGAGTTAGTGGATGAGATGAAAAAATTGAAAGAAGCAGAAGTGAAGAGGGAGAGGGGACAACAAAATGCAGCCAAGATTTTGGTAACTACCTAATAAACAATTGGTACGAGGATGTACATCCCAAAAAAATGAAACAAAAGCACAAAAATGCTCTCTCAATGTTCAAAAACACCAAATACCAACTGTAAATGCAACAAAAGCACAAAAATGCTCTCTCAATGTTCAAAAACACCAAATACTAACTGTAAATGCACAAAGAATATGGAATGTACCAGTGATTTTATTAGTGTTGGCATCTTAGAAACCTTGTTAAGTGTTGGAACACAGAACTTGCATAGCCAACAAGTAAATGATTTAAGGAACAAACTAATGGAGAACACTCTCACTACAATGTCAACACCTAGTCAATCAATTTAAAGGAGGTTCAACTATTGGGAGCAGGGACAATCAGCATGGCTGTGATAGAGTTAAAGCAAAAGAAGCAGAAAGGAGGAATTAAGTAAATTTTCTGTTCCTGATTCAGCATTCAATGCCAGTTTGCAAAAAGGACATCAAAAAGGATATGCAAAAGAAGAAATTTTACGACTGCAGAAAAGCGAATAAGACTTGGAGTAAGTTTTGATGTCATAAAAAAGGAGTGATTTTCCCAAACGTTTATCGGATCACTCAATTGTATCAGTTAATAAGTGCACATTACTTCTATGCTGTAGGCACAAGATTTACAAATCAACATAATCACTGACAGGTAAATACAACAAATAACAGCAAAGAAATACACTCTATATTAGGTTGCATCTAACAGTCTAGCACTACAAAATTCTTCAAGATGCAAATATCCATCCTTTTGTCCCTAGGAAAAACTATTGCCATTAAAATGCAATCTGAACCTGAGGAAATGAAATTCACAGAAGTGCCCTTCATTTTATAGTATTAAGCATTTTGATTTCCTTATCTGCAGCAGATAATGGGAAAAAGCCTATACACCAAACAGAATTCACCACTAGATAACTGTTGGCTCATTCTCCAATCCTATCGCTAACGTCCTATGAATTGTGCTGGAAATTCCTGACCCATTTTAAAGATTTTTTTAACCTTGATGCTTGGGGTTGGTACTTAGGGACAGATTGGTGGGAGAGAAAGGAACATACCCTAAAAACTGATTTGAAGCCAATCCCTTTCTGCCCTATGTATCCAGTTCCAGATCCTTTCTTGGTAGAAGTCCCAACATCACAAAGAGCTCTGATGTTTTGAGCTGAGAAACCTCGCTCATTATTTAAAACAACAATACCTGATTCTTGAAGAATAAATGTGAGAGTCGGTTCCACAGTTTCTGGATAGATATTATCATCTGCATTTTGAACCTGAGGCAACATTTTTCAAGGGATTAAGAACATATCATACAAAAATTTTATCAGAAAACCCAAAAAGCCCTACAACTTGAAATTTAGAAGAGCAACACCATTTATTGTGTTGGACCACGTGTGCAAGTAGCAATCAATAATGATGTCTTCAATCTAGTTGATAACATGATATGTCAAAATTTACTGAAGCAAATGCTTTGTACAAATCTATTTTAGCAGATAACTGTGGGGTGGTACATTTCCCTCAACATTTCTATAAGAATATTGCAAACTACAAGTAAGTCTAGATTCCTATAACTAGCCCTTATGGCAAATTGAAATGCATATCTTGCTGGTTACAGGGGAGCAACAACCGAACTGGGCCAAAAACCAACAAATTCGGATGATTTGGTTTCTATTTTCAAAGAACAAATAACTTTTATTTTAAACTGAAAAACCGAACTAACCAAAATAATTATATATATATATGCGTGTCTATTTTGATCCTTGAGATCCTAGGTCCAAACCTCCAAACACACTTTTTTTTTGAGATTCAGTTAACCAAAAACGGATTTGATTTTTAAATTAAAAAAAAAAATCAGTCAGTTCTGAAAACCAAACGGAGTGATTGCACAGCCCTATTGCTGGCTATTACTTCTGGCAGTTTTTTTTGTTAGCCAACTCTTCTTCATGTTCACACCCAATCTCCACTCTGTCAGATGAAATGCAATGGACATTTAAGGATAGATCTTGTGAAACAGATCCTACAAAATCATCTACAAAAAGCAACAGATAGTTTATTTCCTCATGACTTCTGTTGTAAATTAGAAAAATTTTCAAAAAGGAAGGAGATAAAACCTAGGTGTGACCATAAGCTGTTGTCTATTCTTGCAGATACCAATTTTAACTAGCATAACTAGGCCACATACCAGATTGGTTTCTGCTGTCTGGTTGTTTCTTGAACAAAGAATTTTTAAGTAAAGAAAATCCAACATAAAGAAAAAAACATAAAGCCTATTATGATTTTGATTACACTGGAATCAAGACATTCTTAGTTGGCCTAGCTGGGCAATATCAGTTACAAAGCCTTGTAGTTCACCCCCTACTATCAGTGGGAGTGGAAACTTTTGTTCAGAAAACCTAAAAATCACATGAAAGTCTTTATTGTTAAGTTGAAAAAATTTGACAACTAAAAGTCCACAGGCAACATATTCAGCACATGAAAATGACAATTTTTTCCGCACGATAAAGAACTTCTACAGTTCAGAGAAAACAAAAATGAGAAAGAAACAAAATGGAACAAAATAAGAAGAAGGCTCAATATATAAATTTCCATACTACAATCATCAGATAACTAAAATTATTAAACCGTTGTGCACAGAACTCTGTATGAGAACAAGGAAAAGGGAAGAAAAGATATGCCGCTTAGGCGCTTACCAGCTCAAGAAGGAAATGAGAATCCTCAGAGTATAATTCCTGAGAAAGACAATGAAGTGCTCTTCCTAAGCGAGCATGTTGCTTTTTCAACATGGTGCACTCTGTGCTCAGAAGATTTGAATCCAAACCAAATTCATCTCTCCTAATAGATTCAATTACCAGGGCTGCATCCTTCTGTTTGTTAATCTCAGAACATTCTTCTGCATAACCATTGTCTGTTGCATCACTGGAAACTGTTGCACCTTGAATTATACGGTTAGATTCCATACTTCCCTCATTATGCTCATCTTCCCCAAGATGAACAATTGTTTTCTCATCACCACAAGAATATAAACCCAGAGGTTTTTGCATATACCTTGAGCATGTGCTTTCCACAAGTCTAGAAACTTGTGAGGGTAATAACTCAGAAGATGTGAATGAGTCAGTATTACTAACGGAACAAAATGTGTGGTAATCCTCAATCCACTCCACTATACCAATAGATAATCCAATTTCATGAAGCATGATTCGCTCTTTTTGGTTGCATTCACACAAAATGGATGAAGGGGCATCTTTAATGACAGATTGCATTCCAGAAAGTAATACATCAGCTGCAAAACCACAAAATTCTGAAGGCAGATAACCAAGGCAATCAAGTACAAATCTTGAAGCAGTAGATACCGCCTGATTCATTTGAACTGAATTCTTATGTAATGGAGCACTTAAATTATTAGCAACCTTATCAACTACTTTTCCATGCAACAAACAATTCTTATTGTCCTGCACATCCATGTTTTCAAAATGATTTTTCAAAATGATATCAAACGCACGGCGTGAATAACATTTTAGAAGGGACAGAGGGACATGGTTTTCCCCTCCAGCCAATGATAAGAGGGATAACAGTTTGACAGCTGTTTGGAAAGATGACCTCTGAAGTGCAGCTTCCAAGAACGAATCTGTATTGGCAGACTGATCAATACGAATCACCTTACCATCTTTTGTGATCAAACACAATAATTCTTTGGCATTCACTTCACTCAACAACCAGCCTACAAGAGGTCCAAGCGAGGGCGCAAATACATGATCCCAATGTGACCATGAGTTCAAATCAGATAACATTGGTGCTTTAAGCAAAACTTCTATTGCTTTCTGGGAGGTCATGGATTCAAATGCTGTCATTTTCTGAGTACTGTCAGTTCTTATTGCAGCAGTTTCCACTGTATGGTCTTCCTTCAATATGTCTCCAGTATAATTTTCTCCTAACAATGTAGCAGAAAACTGGACACAATTTGAAATTACACTACTCCTATATTCACCCACGATCTTTAGAAACCCTTCAATTGAGCTATTTTCCGAAATTTTAAAACTAAGTAGAGGAAATTGCTTCATAAGTAATGAAGAAACCATCTGTTTGGATATTATTTCATTCTCCCATAAATTATTTGAGGCTTGTGACACTAAAAATGTCAACTGATGCTGGAGCATGGAAACTTCCAGAGGTGGCTTTTCATATACATCCGCAGAAAAGAGCTTCAGTAATTCAGCAGGTAATAGTGAAGCATGTTTCTCTAAAAAAATGAGAAATTCCCCATGACCAAGGAACTTAAATTCCTTGATACCAAATTGGTCAACCAGCCAGAACTCACAGCTGCACAGTTTCTTCAAGGAAAGAAATTTTTTTTCCACAAGCAATTTGCCATTCCTCTGAAATCCGTGATCACACTCATAATAGCTAGTAATCTTTTCGAGAATCTCTTCAACTGTAACACCTGTTACGCCAATTAAACAGTGAGAGGGTAGCAAATTCTGCGCAAAATTTTTTTGACAGATAAGTACTAGCACAAAATTTCTTCATACAATATAGACAAAAAGCACATTCAAGATACAGACTAGTGCCCCAATACATGCTAATGAACCACACGAGGTCGCAACTAAAAATTCTTTAAAAGTTTCATCACCAACTATGGGATATGCTATTTTTTAGGAGTTTTGGTTTTGCTTTATTAATTATTTTTGCACCCAAAACCTTTTATTTATCGATTATTTTTTTTACAAAAAGAACTTATGTGATAAGGACTATAGCACCAAAGAAAAGGGAAAAAACAGAAGACAAAAACAGTTGCTGTTCAACCACACATCTGTAAAATGCAGTAAAGCCTCTAGTGCTGAAAAGTAATGTTACTCACTCTGTGTTTGCAGCAGGCTGCTGTGGGGGACGACTGCTCTATGCTTTTCAGTTGGTTCAACATCAATGCTTTCATATTCAGAAATGGTGCTGGGTAATTCATGCTGGTTTACAGATTGGAAAGCATCATAGATGCTATCCAACATTCCAGATTTCATAGCCATCACCTGAAAAATTGATAAAGCAGTTTTGCTTAATATCCAACAACTCAAATACACAAACCACAGAAAATAAGAATTGGACTTCTCAACCCCCCAAAAAAAGCAGCAGCAACATAAATTTTGGTCAACGCCTAAAAACAAAACAGTAACTAAGATGTAAAGAGTAAAAAAGATACCATTCCAGTCACTTCATAAAACTCTATTGTTGCTATTTGAGAATACACTAATAGACCTCTTTAAGACTGAAAGGGTCATAGTGTACCATAATACAGAAAAAATTAAGCAATAAAAGCAAAGCCTAGGATTCCACACATTAAAAAAAAAAAAAAGAGATATGCAGCTTCCAAGTAAAATAGAGGCCCTGGATAAACAAAAGAGAAATCAGATATGGCATATGCAATGCAAAAGGGTAAATGAAAACCCAAAGAAAAGAGAGAGAGAGAATAAGAAGAAGAAGAAGAAAGAAGGAAGTATCAAATTCAACAAGTACAAACTAAAAAGCACCACTCATCAACCTTTTTGTGTCACACGGGGTTATCTACTGCATACCTCATGAACAATTGAATAGCACCGTTTCTAAACTTTATCTTTTTAAGATAAAATACTAATACATGTCTTAGTGTTTCGCTAGGTCTGCCAAGAATTTGACAATAAGCAAATAAATTTTGGGCTGACAGAAAAGCAAAAGGCTCAGAAAACTAATGCAGTTATGTTTTCTATGACACATGTATCGAATCAAGACCAGCCCCAAACTTAAAGATCTCTAACCAAGTCAAGCATACCTTTTATGTGCCATTGGACTTGCATAAATTAGCTCCAACAATAAGTGACCCAAAAGGACATGGAAGTTGGTTACTACTGCCAATAGCATTAACAATTAATTAAGAATTAAATGACTCAAAGTCCTACACTAAAAAATTATATCTAGTATTAACACAAGCCATTACTTCTACTCATTCGCCAAACCAAATGCAATATCAACTCAACAGAACCTCAATTTCAAACTAGTTGAAGCTTGCTATATGGATCCAATTCCTCCATTGCACTTAGCTAAAAGCTACATTTTCAGAAAGATCTAGGACTGGTAAGACTTTTTTAGCTAGTTCCATATACCACTGTATTTCCCCTTCATTTTCCTATGTCCTATGAAAATAAGCATTCTTAAAACAGGGAAAGTAACATTCTGAAACAGCATTCATACATACAAACATCACAGTCGTATACCATGACAATGATAATTAGATCTACCACGATCAACTTACAGCAACATTAAGTAATCCAATGCTTGGGTATGAAGAAAATGTTGATTTGATCCTTCTCCCACCTCGAACATCCAGAGGTTTATAAAAATTAACCATTTTATCAAGAACCTACAAGCAAAAATAAATAAATAAATAAATAGCCATCGAGAAATGCACTTCAAACATTGACAAGAAATTAAAAGGACCAATTCCTGCATGAAATCCACAAAGTCACTACAAATGCATACCAATTAGTAATGGAGCATCGAAAAGGCAAAATAGCAACATAGCAACACCAACAAACACTAAATGTATGCTCCACACACATGATTGCATAAACCACATGCAGTAATATTCACTTCAAAACAATAAATTGCTGTTGGAAGAGGTGGTATGTAGGCCACCGCACATAAACACTGTAACTCATCCACTGAGGTCAGTTATCTTATTACATTCATGTGCTCCTCAACAATTATTAGAAAGCAACAAAGGGAAAGAAAAAAGGAAAACCATAAACTAGGAGACACATGTTCTGGTGCATCTTTTAAATTTCATCTACAGAAAACGCAGACAAGTGACAAGGGGAAGAAGATTAAAGGAAAATTATAAACTACATTATACAGAGGAAAGAACTCCCTTGAGAACTAAAGAAGCAACACAAATCTTCATGGGAAAATGATTTAACCTTGGCAATAGCCAAAAACAACCAAGATATATTGAGACATTCATGTCCCTCAAATTGCAACTCAAAACTGTTTAAATGCTGATATGCAAAAAGCACCATGCAGGAAGCACATCTGCCTTACTGGCTAAGAAACCTTAATCCATAAAAATTTTCAATGAAATTAACTTCCTGACAACTTATTCCAAAGAATTATCCTCTCTCAACTCCAATTACAGCCTAAGATCTTTTCTTGTCACTGTATTAGACTTTCATCAATTTCAATTTGGAAAATAACTCTAGTACTCCCTTGATGCCATATAAGGTCATTTCTCATTTCTTACCAAAGTTTACAAAGGAAGAAGATGAAGAGGAGAGGAGAATTGAAGAAGGTAGAGGATCCAGGCAGTTACAGTGCCAAAATCAAAATTTCAATTTTGAAGGTTTCTCAAATCATAGCTCTATTTTAGATTTTATAAAATTCATAAAGGCAACCAATAATAACCCAGTCAATCAACATGAGGAAAAATTCTTGCAAAAAATGTACACATGCAAATATTGCAACTTAAGTGGTTCTGCAGAATCTTTTTTTTTTTTTCTTTTTGAGCTAGCATATACCAATAAAAACATCCTTATCAACACAAATGAACATGACAGAAATCCAATATCTTAGGACTTAGATGTGGTGAATGGAACTGAATAAGGACTATCAATACAACCAAGAAAGGCATGGGGTTTGAATGCTACAAAAATCAACTTACCTCATTTAAAGAATACTCTTTGCATGCATCCTTCCAGGTTATGATGAATGTTTCCATGGAATTATTAGATAAAGAGAAATCCTTTTCCCTTAAGGCTCTAGCCTCAGTCGTATTTCCATCTTTAAATGAATGAATATTGTGGCTCCCACTGTCTCCTTTAAGCAATTTGGAAGGTGCAGAGGCCATGCAGCTTAGATATTCAAATTTTCTCTTCCTTGCATGTAATCTTCTCGTTCTGCGCTTTAATGTGCTACTAAGAGGAGTAGATTGGGTATCCCTTTCACCTTTCAAACCCAGACGTGACAATTCTTCAGTTGCAGATGGGTAAGGACAGCTACTCACCTTATCAGTACTACCAACATTCTGTAAACAGAAATGGCTCCTCTCACCAATGCTAGTCGTTTTATTTTCATGTGTGCTATCATTACTGTCTTCATCCTCTGAGCTTGATGAATCAAATCTTATGTGCTTTCCCTGGAAATCCTTATGTACTGATGCAAAAGATTCAATACGTTGAGAGATGGCTGAAAAACGTTCATCCAGGTCCCTTTTCTGTGAGGAAAAAACAGGACGCTTATGACGTCTAGTATCAGATCCATTTGCTGATGCCCTAATTGATGATAGACATTTTTGCAGAGTTGTGTTTTTAGATCTCTTGGCTTCCTGAATAAACTTAACATGCATCCTGTGCTCACAAAAGTTAGAAGCATAAACAAACATAAAAATTGGTGAGGGTCAAAATGGATGCTTGGAACATAAAAGGAAGGAACCTGAAAATAACTCACAAATACGCACCCCAAACCTTGGACACGCACACCAAGATTTCCCTTCCCATTGACAGACCACTTTTTTGCAATGAAATCCAGAAATTCATCAGCAACAATATCTTTTTCCTTAAAAGTACCCATGTACTCATGAAGACTCATAATAATGTCCTCCGTGGTTATTTTCAATACTTCAGTTTCATCACATTTTACCGAAAAATAATGCAAGACCAATGGATGTCGCAGCAAAGGGCCCAATTCCAGTTCTTCGAACTGCTCTATACCCTCATTCTCACAGATTGATGCCTCCAGATCATACAGCGATGTAATTCTCCGGACCGCAACAAAGCAATGAATAAATGCATTAATCTAAATAACCAAAACCACAAAAAAAAAAAAAAAAAAGTGAAAAACTGGAAAATGTTCATAGATATTCAGATAGCGTTAGAAATTCTAATTGGATGGTGAGAATATAGAAGAACAGGACAAGCATACGACAAACTTGAAGAAAATGAAAAGCCAAACTAAAGTAGTGAAATAAGTTATACTAATTAGTGAACCTGTAGTTAGACACCAGAGCCTTTTTAACTGTGTGGAAAAAGAAAAAACAAATTAAATTGCAAAAAACCTGAGTGGCAGAGTCCACCATGCTTGCCAACTGAGAGTTACCAGAATTGTGAATTAGACGCATCACAACACCAGATTGGCCAAGGGACTCCTTTCTTCTAGACTAAACATAAAAATCCTTCAATTTTTCTGATGTTCTTTTCATTTCACATGATGTTTAGGCAAACCTAGAGGACTCATACTGTAAGAATGTGTGTCACGTAGGTCACAAGATCAAACCAAGGTGAGGAAAGATTGCGCATAGAAGATAGTAGTATGTTCTTTTTGTCTGAATTTGTTGCTAGTTCTTTCATATTCTATTCAAGGAAGATGAAAATCTTAGTCCAACAAAAACTCAGATTTGCATGCACCCCCATTGCATACAGGCCAGGTTCTGCCATTCGAAACAAGAATGAGATAAAAGAAAAAAAGGTCTTAAAATTTTAGTATCCCTTCCCTTTTTACACTTCCTCAACAACCAAACTAAGAGCGGCATCAAGCTGTAGCCATACATCAAAGAAAAAAGAGGTTCATACAAAAGGAAGAAAGAAATTGACAGTGCAGCAACAAACAGCTGGGTCCAAGGTCAGCTAACAAATTTCATCTTTGGTGTAGTTCATTTGATTATTTCATCATAACAGTCATGTGATAGTAGAGTAAATAAAATTGAACTTATGAGCAGCATTAACTGAAACAGAAAAATGAAAACCAAAAAGTAAAAATGAAATACTAAGATCATCTGGCTTCCAAAATTAAAGTCATGACGTAATTTTGCACACAAATTCCAGTTATCCTTTCTCTTCCCATATTTCCCACAACCGAAAAACATAATTTACAAATGTCATGTAATTTTCTGCGTAGCATTTTTTTTCTCATGTAATTACCTTCCCTTCAGTGAGAATAAGCCGGTACAATGATGGAACTTCCTGCATTGAGAACCCCAATGAGCCCCACGAGTCAACCTGCAGTGTGACAAGTGCAGCCTGCGACACTTTCCATGCCGAAACACTCTCTCCAGCCGCAAGAAGATCACGCCAAGCCTTTTCCACTGCTTGGTCAACTTTATCCAGGAGCTCTTGTTGTTCATGCTTAAGATTTTTCCTACGCTGACTAGACAGGTTTTTTTCCCTTTTTAAATTTTGAAAAAGCATTTGTTGAGCTGACTGTTGCTGAACTGATTTCTGAGGCTGTTTTTGTTGCTGCTGCGCCTCCTCATGGGACAACTGATCAACTCTACCTTCTTCAACAGGTCTGGGATTTCCAGGAGGCAAGTTGTGCACTTTATCCTGAACTGATTGCTGACGCTGTTGTTGTTGCTGCTGCTGCCGAGGAGAAGCAGAATTTTGGAACGATAAATTAGGGTTTTGAATTTGGAAGTTAAGGTTCTGTTGCTGTTGTTGCTGAAGTTGAGGTACAGGGAATTGTTGAGGAAGAGGAAAGTTAGGGTTTTGATGAGGGCGGAGAGGGAAATAGCCGTTGAAGTTGTGTTGTTGTTGAGGATGAGGAGGTGGAGGAGGAGGATAGCTTTGGCACAGAGCGTTGGCCAGGTTGAACAAGTAATAGTTTGGATTTTGAAGGGCAAAATTAGGGTCTATATTTGGAGTAGGAGGAAGGGGTTGTTGACCGCTGCCGCGGTATCCTCCGCCGCCCCCGCCTGGCCGGAAGGGCGGTCGGTGCCCTTGCATTGTTTCAAGGAAGAAGAAGAATGGAAGGTGAAAGAAGAAGACGGTTGGAGAAAAGGGGTTTAAAAGGAGGGAATTTTCGAGTATTTATATGGTGGTTTGGGATTAAGGGTTTTTGCTGTTGAAGTAGCAGTATTTTGTTTCTGCAATTGATCGTTCATTGAATCTGACGGTCAGTGATCATCCATGTCAGCTTTTAAAGTTAGATTTTTTTTTTTGGTATGAAGAATGATCCAGTGCATCAATACGCACCATACTCACAAAACTTTACAGCCGCTCGATGTAACAATATCTCAGTTCAACGGGATGTGCATGAATTTTCTCACACTTCTTTTTTGCGAAAAAGTTAAAATAAAGTAAATAAAAACTAAAATTACGATAGAAGTTTTCAACGGAATATTTTTTTTGGTCACAATAAAAATATATTATTAATACATAAAGGGTATTACAAGGAGGAGAGAACAAGATTTTACAGATAAAAATGATAAATCACATCTTGCTCTAATCTGTAATTTAAATAAAAAGAAGAAGATACCAACAACAGAAAATCTAAAGAAAGCCACAATAACACCGGTACAATGGTGCCGCATTATGAGGATTTGCAGGTGGGAAATACAGAAGCCCCAAACCTGGAGTGGAGAGAACTCCATCATCCTCTGCGATGATATGGGTGTGGCAAAACCCATTTTGTAAACTAAAATAAAACTCTTGAAACATGGGT
>CATIWK010214812.1:0-13685 GCA_949634005.1 Mallotus japonicus
ACACTACAATATCTCTAGGCTTACCACTTATTATTGATCTCTCCATTTATGCTCCTTCACCTCAGTACAAACATCCCATGATTACCTGATCCCAAATGGGCTCTCTTAAACCTAAAGCCTTTCTTTTTCACCACATAGATGATATTGAACCAAGCTGCTTCATTAAAGCCTTAAGTCACCTGTCTGGCAACAAGCAATGCAAGCTGATGAGTACGATGCCATGATTATCAATGACACTTGAAAATTGGTACCACAGTCATAAGCACACAATATAGTCAGTTGTAAATGGGTTTACTCCATTAAAAGAAAGTCAGATGGCTCTATTAATCGTTATAAAGCACAATTGGTAGCAAAAGGCTTTCATCAACGCCTAAGGGTTGACTATACCGAAACATTTAGACCTATGATTAAGCTAGCTTCAATTCAATTGATTCTTTCTTTGGCTATATCTAAAGGATGGACTGTCAAACAGTTATATATGTCCAATACCTTTCTCCATAGAACTTTTAATGAAGACATCTATATGGCTCAGCTACAAGGCTTCATTAACCCCTTCTATCTGAACCATGTATGTAAGCTGAAGAAATCTAATTATAGGTTAAAACAGGCTCTAAGACAGTGGTTTACCTGCTTAACTATAACTCTTACTTCTATTGGTTTTCAAAATTCCAAAACCGATAGCTCTTTGTACTTCTACAAACAAGGTGTGTTGCAAATTTTTTGCCTCATTTATATAGATGATATCTCGATCACTGATAGTGATATTGTGTTCATTAATAAAGTTATTCATTCTATTCAACAAAAGTTTGCCTTAAAAGATCTTAGTGAAGTTACATATTTCCTAGGCATTGAAGCCATGCGTTTTAAAGGAGGTTTATTGTTAACACAATTTAAATATATTCAAGATTTATTAGTGAAGTCAAAGATGGAGGACACTAATGGTATGTCTACACCGGCATGTTCCAAAACTTATCTTTAATTACATGGCCACCCCTTCATAGATCCTATATTATATTGAAGCACAATGGGTAGCTTATAGTATCTTTGCTTAACATGACCAAAAATTTATTTTGTTGTGAATCGAGTCTCTCAATACATGCACACACCGACTAAAGTTCATTGGGTCGTTGTTAAACATATCTGAAGATATCTTAAACAAATCATTCACCATGGTTTATTCATCTCTTCATCATCTAATTTCAATGTTTTAGCCTATAGTGATGCGGAGTGGGGCAGTAACATTGATGATTAAAAGTCAACTGCGAGTTTTTGTATTTATGTTGGCAATAACCTAATTACTTGGGACTCTCGTAAGTAATGCACAGTAGCCAGGTCTTCAACTGAGGAAAAGTATCGTGCCTTGGCTGCCATTGTCTTAGAATTCTAATAGGTTTTTCTTTGATGACTGAAATTGGCATTCTTACCTAATCTACTCTCATCTTGTGGTGTGACAATTTAAGTGCAACATATCTCTCCATAACACCAATATTTCATTCCCATTCCAAACATCTGGAAATTGATTTTCATTTTGTCTGAGATAAGGTAGCAAAAAAGAAAATATTGGTACAATATATTTCTTCTTAAGATCAACTAGCTGATAATTTTTCATAAAATCCTTCGAAAAATAACGTTTTCTTTTCCCGACATCCAAGTTGTCTGTTCAATCCCGACCAGTACAACTTGCAGGAGGGTGATAAAGATTATCTCAAGTGAAAGTCTATTAGTTATGGATATGCTCTAGCTTGTTGCAGTTTGTTAACTATTCTTACTCTATCCTTGACCAATATATTGGCCATTCTATACTTGTATAAACTCTATGTAACCTTTTGTTATTATTAAAATATAATTTTGTCTTTGCCTCTCACATTCTCAGGGAATTGAAGGTAATTATTTCCCTTATTACCCTTTTCATAAGGTGAAAATCATTACATCATGAAATTGTGTGTAAAAAACTTCAACTCCTAAATACACTAAAATTTAAAATTTTATTTCTTTTTTTTAACATTTTTATTCTTTTACTTTTATTAATTAATTTTGAGTTGTAAAACACAATAATATATATATATATATATATATATATATATATATATTTTTCCTGTTTTCCTCTCTTTCCTTCCCTTTAAAATACCTTCTTTTCTCTCTTCATCTAGTAGCGATGCATGGTGATAAGTTTTATTATTTGATGAAATTTTTTTATCAGCCGTACGTCTAATTCAGATCAACTAAACAGCTTCTAAATATAATTCCAAATATATTGAAAGGGGCAATATTTAATTAGCACAGTTTGATTTATGTCTGAATAGAGGGCCTAGCTAGTATTGCCACTTTGTGCTTTAGAATATATAAAAATCTTGGAATAATTCTTAGAAATGATTCAGGCATGATCTTTTAAACTAAAGACCACAAAAATAAATAAAAGAGAATCAAATTCTTTTCCTAGCAATATTGCATATTCTAATAATCATTCCAACATGGCAACTTGGATATATTTGTTTGTACATTCACACACGTGCGCATGTAAATCAGTGTAGTGATAGGAACATACACCATCAGCATCACGGCGACCTAAACTACACAACCATTCATTATTAGATATTGCATTATTTATTGTTTAGTCCCCACATTTATTAATGAGTGCAATTGTGTATTAAATTTAGCAAACAAGTATTTGTTTTACTTGCTCTTAATTTCAAGTATGATATCACATATATATTAAATGATAGTAAGATAAATGATATTCAACTTTTTAAGTATAAAATATCTACAATTAATATGCATCAATTCATTACCTACAATCCATTAATATTTAAATTATTAATTATCATGCAGTCCATTAATATTTAAACTATTCGACTTTATTTTAATTAAAAAATATACTATCTTATTTATTTGTAGTTGAAAAATATGTTGGAGTACAATGCTTTTTTTTTTAAACGTAATAGAAAAAAAATTTGACCATATTATATTAATAAAATTAAACTTGTTATCTTTCTAATATTTTGAAGTATATTTTTTGCCGTTATTAAAAAAGTATTTTTTGCCAAGAAGTATATATGGTACTTCATTCAACAATTGTAGGCTAAATTTCTTTAGGTCTAAATCGCCAATCTTCATTGTCCGTTGGATTTTAATTGATCCGGTTCGACTATGACAGAATGATAAGGGCGGCAAAATATGCCCATCTAACTAAGAGATGCATTGGTCAATTTCATGAATGTTTTAGGCAATTCAAAGAAAAAAAGGAAAGTAAG
Source organism: Mallotus japonicus (assembly GCA_949634005.1). NCBI lineage: Eukaryota > Viridiplantae > Streptophyta > Magnoliopsida > Malpighiales > Euphorbiaceae > Mallotus > Mallotus japonicus. The sequence continues at coordinate 3,252 of CATIWK010214812.1, forward strand.
TTCTTTTCTTCTTAGGATGCCACACACATTTAAAAAAAAAAAAGAAAAGAAAAAAAAGAAACGTCTTTGTTGATTTGATTGATAAATTGAATAATAGGGCCAGCCAGCACAAAATAAGGGACGACACAAAAAGGTACTTATGGACAAAGGAAATCCTATATATGATGGGGACAAATAATATACCAGTAGATTACTACAACTATTATTACTACTACAACTTTCTACTAGTCTTCATGGAATATATTGTTTAGGAATACAATTCTAACCTGCCTAAGGAAAGTAGTAGACATCGATACATAGATATATTCTTAATGATGATGGGTTTGTGGGGTCAATTGGGATTAGGCAAATGCATATATATATATATGATGTGTGCATGGGTGATTTATCATTAAGCTCATGTGGAAGAACGTGAAGACACACATCAGTTTGGAATCTCCTCAATCTCTTTATTTCTTTCTCCATCTGTACTGTGTACTCACATATTAAGAACTTCCCCACACACATACACACACAGAATACTTATAACGAGGAACTTACAAAAGTGAAAGTTTAATTGTACATATGTGTATGTGTGTATATATATATATATGATAAGAATATGATTGGCTTTATTATTAAAAAGTTTATAGTTTGGAAAAAAAGATGGGGCAAACACCTTAGGAATAAGATAAAACAATTACATACAATAACTACCTATAGTTAAATAACAAATTATTTTTCAAATTTAAGTTTGAAGCCAAAATTGACTGAACTTTTTTTTTTTTTGAAAAAAATCGACTAAATTTAATTCAGTTGTACTGAAATTATTAAGTTTTGGTATTATAGATGAAATATCAAATTTGAAATACAGTAGCTCATTGTTTGGTTTAATTTCATAAAAATTTTATTTTATTTTTAAATGAGATCCATTTACAAATGATTTTTTTTTAAATAAAATGCTTGGTTTAAATGAATAATTTTATGAATTTATTTGGAAATTTTAAAATTTTGGTTTAGTAATAAGCAAATTCCCAAAAAAATAAAAAGTTGAAATTGGAAATAAATTCTACAAAACTTTTATTTAAATCAAATACTTCCATTTCAATTTACAAATCAAGTCTATAAATTTTGTGGAATTCATTTATATTAAACATATCTTAAAATTATACTTTTTTTTTTCTTCGGTAAATTGAGAGGTCATATGACTTTAGTATCAATGAATTGCATAACAGGGGTAGCCTTCCCCTTTTAAATCGACGACAACAGGAATCGAACCCTACACTTCAGAATGCCTTTGGAGAGGAGTTATCACTTGACTGCTCACTCAATGGTTTAAAATTATACATTTAATCTATCAATTCATTTATATATTAAAAATGAAAAATTTATGAAGTATATTGGATTAATTAGAGAAAAAAACACACGCAAGAAATAGTTACCTGCGGACCACATGGATATATGTGAAGAAAGAGTCACAAAATAACATATAAATAGAGAAGGAGAAGAGATGGGGTGAGATTTGGCATGGATTTCCGAGCCGTTTTCTATAGAGGGTATGATTTATTTTCTTGTTCTTAGTACGAGATTTTGCTTTTTAGATGATGAGAACTTTATTAGGACAACATATAGAGAAGAAGGAGAAGAAGATGCTCAAATTTTAATATGGTGAATCGACAATTTCGGGATCATTGTCTGTATGAGCATAAAACCTCTCCTTTGATTGCTCTCTCTATAGACTGTGGCTATTACACTCGACTCAACGCTTGAACACAGCACACTAACCCACCGACCAACCATGACATTATTATGATTATTTTTGTGCAAGTTAGCTTTCTTCTTTGTTGATTCTTGACTCTTGACGGTTTTGAATGGTTTCCTTTATTCGATGTTTGGTGAGCAGCTGCATTGGTTCTTGCAAAAAGCTATAAAATGAAAACAACTCTTATCATCAGATTCCTTTCTTTCAACATGGCCAATACCATCCCTGCTGCTTCTCCTCTTCCCAACTTATTTCTATATATAATACCATTATATATTATTGTTCTTTTTCATTATTTTATCAACCATTCTATAGCTAGCTAGACCGAAGAAGTTTCTTAGGACATATATATCGAGGCAGCATTATTTTTCTTTTGATTTTTTTTAAATGTAAGAGTATTTAAAATTTAATCCAGTGAGGGAGTAGTCAAACGGTAACTCTTTTTTAAAGGCATCTTGAGATGTAAGGTTCGATTCATGCCGCCGTAAATTTGAAGGGGAGGACTACCCCCTATTGTGCAGTCCATCGAAATTAATTAGGTCATATGACCTCTCTATTAAAAAAAATTAATATTTTTATTTCTTTTAGAATAAATTATAGTAGTACGATTATTTTTCATAAAGTTTTAAGGGCATATTTTTATATTAATTTAGTACATTATAAAAAAAAAATTTATTTTTTGATACTAGCTTTGGACATTGAATTTAGATCACTAAGAGCATCTCCAATAGTACTCTTTATTTTAAAGAGTATTTTTTAAGCAATAAAGAGCATCTCAAAGAATTTTTAAATATAAAGAGTGAAAAAGTTTGTATAACTCCAATAGACTCTATATATTTTTAATCTTCATTTTGCTTTATCCAATAAACATTAATGCTTAATTTTTTCTTCTTTATTTTTTACAAGATTTCTCTTTATTTATTTAATTTTTTTCTTCCATTTGATGAAAGAGAAAATTATTTTCAATAAATAGATAAATATCAATTAATATTATGCATGGAAAATTGAAATATTTTAGAGTAGAGAGTGAGGTTTGGCTCTCTACATGTAGAGAGCCAAACCAACTCTCTACTCTAAAATAAAAATATAGAGAGTGTGTTGGAGACCATTTTTTTAGTTTCACTCTTTAAAATAAAGAATTTTACTTAAATAAAAAGTTTATTGGAAATGTTCTAATGTTGGTGAAATAGAGGTCTAATAACCATCTTTATTTAAAGGCATTATATGACCTTCTTATTAAAAAAAAAATTAGTGACATTTTTTTTCTGTCACACTACGTATACATCCATCCAAAAGGAATGGTCTAACTTACATGAATTTCCATATATGAACCCACATAATCCGAAAAATATGGAAGTAAAGATCAGGACATTGTTTGAGAATATTAAAGATATCTCAGTGGATAAATGGTTGTACTTTTTATATTATAGTACAATATTAATCAAAATCTTTGATGTATTGATGAAAATATAGCGATACGTAACATGGCAGTTTTTAATTATTAGTATCATTTCAAAACAAAAATTACAAGTCATCAATCAAGAGAACTTAAATTTATGTGCTGTTTCAATATAATACCAATAAATAGAATAAACTTAAAATCCAATATTTTTCATACAATCAAAAAATTTCCTACAACATCCCACATATTATTTTCACTTTTTATATTTTGTGATATTCTCCTTAACAATAAAGGAAACTTTTATATATATATACACACAAAAAAAAAAAAATGACACCAACTATTAGTATCAACTTACAGGAGGTTGTTCCTATTTAAGCGAGATATCAGATTTGAGTGCTTGTGTATGTAGTTGTATTGGATTAACAATAAAGGAAATTTATATATATATATATACACAAAAAACAAAAAAATGATACCAACTATTAGTATCAACTTACAGGAGGTTGTTCCTATTTAAGCGAGGTATCAGATTTGAGTGCTTGTGTATGTAGTTGTATTGGATTAGCTGTTGGAAGACTTTTGCCGTCCTTATATAGTTCTGCCCAAATCGAACTGGATTAGTTAGAATTTAGTGAGCTTTAATACTGGTAGTTTACACTAAAAAAATTATGGACATGCATTAAATTTTTGAATATTTTTTACTGATATAATTTTATATCTGATAAGTATTAATTAGGTCAATGCACATATTAAAAAATATCTAAAATTATATTTCTTATATAAAAACAAGCACCATTGATTCATTTACCAAAATACAAAGATGATCCACAGTATACCCTTAATTAGTTATGGAAAGCAGAAATGGATAACCGCAAGTAAAAATTACATTATTCTTACAAAGATGGGAAGAGTTTTTGACTATTAGACTAAATGCAAACAACAAAGAAATTTTAGTTCAAAGCATGACATATGATTCAAAATTTCATTGAATTACATTAAAAAATTTTCTATCAATCATTAATAATCATTGATAAGAATTTTTATTTAAATTATATTTTTAATTTAAATCGTGATATATATAGTTATATTAAATTTATTATTAAATTTTTTTTGTTAATTAATAGTCTTGTTAGGATTAAATTGAATTAATATTTTTTAAATTAGTACAAATAGTTAAATTTCAGATACCATAAAGAGGAGAGAAGGGGGATGAGGTTCGAACCTACTTTCCTTAATTGAATGTTTACACCTTTTACCACTTAAATTACTCGTGGAGGGTAACTGAATTAATTAGAGTACAGTAAATTTTGGGTTGATCAACTAAAAATTTTTATATTGTTTAGTCACATGGCATGTTGCTAGTAGCTTTTTAAATGGGCACCAAAAACCTCTTGAATATTAAATATTTTTGAACTTGAAACTCGGTCAACTTACACATTAAGAAAAGAAAAAAGAAGAATGAAGCAAACGAAGTGAAAAATGAAGCAAAAACTGTGTCCAAATCAAGTCATTTCCGTTAGTCTAAGCACAGTTATAGAGTCCAGTCCAGTCTCTCGTGGCAGAAGATTATGTATAGCAGCAGCAGAATTGGAACAAACTCCCATGCACGCAGCATTGAAGCGCGTGCAGTTCAAGATCGAATCACTAGAAGAAAGAGCCAGTGTCAGGGTCCACATTCTGACAAAACCAGTAGTTTTGTCCCCATAGTGAGTCGTGAAAGCACCACGCGCTCTTACAACAAGTTCGTCAAATATTTCATCAAAGTAACAGGTCAGAGTCAGACATTCTAAATTCCATTCTTTTCTTTTATCAGTCAGCAGCAGTGTCAGTACAAACAGCAGCACTCACCTTGTAACCTCCAAAAACAAAAGATTATAAGTTGTAGTAGCAGCAGCATAGCTGAGCTGTGCTAAAATAGTAATCAGCAGCTGCAGATGACCTGATCTATCATATCTTTGACTCAAATCCAATGACTCCCCTTGACCCTTTTGTAGTCTTTAGGGATATTCTACTCCTCTCCTCCTCCTCCACCATTCTTGCTCATGCTTCTGTCTGAACAGATTTTCAAGACATTACCAAAATCATGATGATGGGTTTTGTTTTTTGATATGGAATTGAGTGGCAAAATTTGGAGTCTTTTGAGGCTCTTGTCTTTAGTAGTACACTACAGTTTATTTATTTGTTAAAATTGTATATATGTATATCTCCATCAATGTGACTCATGACCTCATTATCATTATTGTCTCATTTTTAAAATTTTTTTCAACCCCGACCAAGTAAAGTACTCAGATTATTATTACAAAATCATTATTTGTCAATCTCAGTTCTCAGATTCACCTAACAAGAATATTTGTTTTCACTTAATTAACTTGTATTATTGATTTTCTTTTTTCTATTAATTAATGTTGTTACACAGTACACACAAATTAATTATTAAAAATATCTCTACCTAGCTATCTCACATGCAACTAGATCGAGACTAGTACTAAAAACATGCACAGTAATCAAATGGGTTCTTTTTGTTTTGAGAGTTGGAAGTCACTAAACTCTAGGTGGATCTCTTATATTTCTAGAAGAAAGAGAGGCAACTACACATGTTGAGAATATGTATTATATATTTACATATATGTAAGTGATCTTATAATGCCAGAACAAGGCCAATATATAGCCTGCTAGCATGTTATTTTTACCACTTTTAGCATAAAATAAGATATGGTTTGTGTCTGCTACATTGTTTCAGTTATGGGGATGAAAGAACAACAAGTTACATATCATGGATGTTCTCATTAGATAATAATCAACCTTACAAAACATTCGGTCGGTTTGGTCAAAATCAAATTGAATTAATCCCAAACTGTATCAACCAAATTTATATATATAAATGAGACTGAATTAAAATTTAAGAAAAACCAAAATGACTGAAACAAAACTAACCAATTTTTAAGTTGAAAACCGAAATGAACAGGAAAAATTGAAGATCATAGGAATTTTTTATTTTTTAAGAAAATCTTTAATCATATATATATATATATATATGTGTGTGTGTGTGTGTGTATATAAGCTTAAAAAAGTCATGTTGAAGGTTCAGTACATAAAATTTGAACTATTTCTGATGTTGGATTGATATTAATTCAACCGGGTATAAAGTTTTCATCCTTTAAACATTATATATATACTAGCTAGCTAGCCATAGAATAATTTAAATCTTCCAATTAATTAAAGAGAGTGCTTATAAGAAAGGAATCGTATGGTTGGGAACAATATACAAGTTAGGATCAATAGGAATTGGCATATGCATAAAGTCTATATTCGATCTCTTCTTATATATATACAAAATAATAAATCTTTTCAGCAAAGTTTAGGAACATTCGGCATTAGAGATCAATAAAACCATTTATTAATTGCAGTAAAAGCTTTAAAATGGCATCCAAATCCAAAAAACTAAATTAAAGAGGTTTAACTTCAAAATTTTTGCGCTAATTCCTTCTCTATATTAAAGGTGACCCCAATTTCAAAAGAGGACGAAATCACACTTTGCATCTTGACTACACTTAAGAATACTCAAAGTCAGCTTTTCTTGAGATTATTTAAAGCTCTTTAACTATATATTTATCACATTTCCAAATGCCTAGTTGAAAATAAAACTAGCAAGAAAAACAAGGTATTTAAAGTTCATCATTATCATGATCATGATCATCATCATCATCATCACTTACATTGTAAATAACAAAAGAAAATTTCTTTAGTTTGTGCACCTCAGCTTTAAACGAAATCATTCACCATCCGTTGAAAAGAAAACTAGCGATAAATGATTCAGTAAGTTTACATGGAACTCAAGAACATATCATTTTAAGTAATTAGTACAAGGCTTTTCATCATCATAAGTATGTCATACAAACTAGCTCCATAAGTTCACCATACACTCCTTGTGGTAAACATGCCTAAAACTAAACTAAGAAGTAAGAAAGAAATGAAATAACTTCGAAACGAAAAAAGAAGCCAAAGAAAAAAAGAAAAATAAGAGGCCTACCATTCTAGGGTTTCCTAGTTAATCTTGAAAGAAGCAAGCTCCTTCATCCATCTCTTAAATTCCTCCATCTTGAACAAGAGAAAAGGTTTCGAGCTATGGAGATAATGGTAATCCTATCTACTTGTGATTTCTTTAACTGAGGAAAGGAAAAACGGAAAACTGAAACTTGAACTCATGGTAGCACAGACCAGCAGAGACAAAATCTATAATTGATTGCTAGTAGAAGAAGAGCTAAAACTAGATAGATCACTCCATACAGTACCACTCCAATACTGGTCATTTCCCGGATTCATTCCCATGAATTGCCTTGACAAATTATGCTCTTGATTGTCTTCCATTTTCACTGAGGCGAATTGGGTAGATAAAGAAGTTGATATCTTTGGCCTAACCTGACCCAGTCCGCCATATCCAGATGGCTCAGCTCCACCCTCATATGGGTATAACCCAGCAGAAGAAGAAGAATCTAACCCACCTAAGAATGGAAATTGCTGTCCTTGATGCAACCTCCACTGCTCTAAACCACCCATTGACAAAAGAGAACCACCAGCAACTCCACCACCACAACTTCCACCAAGACCAGCACTAGCTAAAGCGCTTCCTATCTGGAAATTCAAGTCACTTGTTCCTCCAACAGGTGCTGAAAGGGCACCATAATTTAACCCAATATCAGAAGCAGCAAATTCATTAAGATGATGCAGAGGAGCCATGAATCTCAAGGGTGGAACCTGTGGTCCTATGCCTAATATGTCGCTGGTTCCACTGTTAGAAGACACGGTGCTTGAAGAACCAGAACCTGTTGGGCGATCACCACTTGCTGGAGATTTGGAGCTGCTGCTTCCTTTGCTTCTCTTGTTCCTCCTGCAACCACCACCAACTGGGACATTTCTTAGGGCACCACCTCTTGTCCAGTACCTTCTACAGGTTTTGCAAAAGTGTCTAGGCTGAGACAGACTGTAGTTGTTAAAGTAACAAAATTTAGTGTTTGTTGATTCACATCTTGGACATTTTAATGCTGTCTCTGGCATAGGTATGTTAGCTAAGCGAGCTCGATCCGCCATGGAACCCGGCCGGATCGAGCCAGCACCACCACTTCCATGAGGAGCAGGAGGTGGTGGAGGAGGAGGAGGCGGGGGAGGAGGAGGAGGAAGAAGGTGAGTGTTTGCACCGGTACTTGCGCCATGTTGGTGATGATGAAGATGATTTGGTTGCTGTAAAATAGAGAAAATAAAAACAAGAAAGCAGAAATCAAATATCTGGTATATTCAAAATAAAGATATAAGAAACAAAAGCAGCAAGAATATTTATCTTTTGAAATTTTGCTTTTTAGGCAAAGAATTAAAACTCTCAAGGACCCAAAAGAAAAAAAAAATTGAAAGGAATTAAAACCATACCTGTTGCCAGTTGGCTGGATCAAGATAAGCTGGAAGAGATGAAAAAACCATGGTTCTTGATCTTTCTCTTTTTGTAAAGGTTGATTTGGGTGTTTTTTTTTTTTTTTCCTTCCTTTGTGTTGGTGAGATAATAGTAGCTAGTGGAGAATCACATCAACAAGAGGGAGTGTTTTTGCAGAGACAAGAGAAAGAAAGCAAGAAAGCAAGAAAGAAGTGAAGGTGGAATGAGGAGAAGAATAAAGGAAGAAGGTGGGACTTTATACATATTTATATATATGTGTGGGTTTGTGTATGGGTATATATATGTGCTTATTTTTATACATAAAATGTAAAATGTTTCACTATAGATATATAAATTAGTATTTTGGTCCCTGTGAACTTGACTGCTTTTGTTTTATATATAAAAATTGCTTTTTAGGGTTTAGGGAAATTGAAGTTTCTTAACTCATAAGCTTCTTTATGATTCTTTTGTATTAAAAAAAGAGAATTAGTGGCATCCTGTGTCTGTTGCATGGCAAAAAGTTTATGTTTATTTGTCTAAGTAATATATGAATTACTTAGTGGGTGCTGAAGAAGGAGAGAGTGGTGAGATGAGTAACTTGTGGGTAGTGTATAGTGTAGTGGGTTTATATATAAGTCTTTATTATTAAAGATTAAAATAGTAATTACAAACATTAGATTAAAATATAGAGAAATATAGCGGTGAGACAGTAATTAATAATTACTTCTCTCTACCAGTAAGAGAGTAGTTAAATGATAACTTCTCCCTAAGGATGTCATGAGGTGTATAGTTCAATTTTTGTCGTCATCAATTTAAAAAGGGAGAGCTGCCCGCTGTTAAGATACATGTTTATCGAGATCAATTTATGAGATTTATTTTCACATAATTTAAAAGGAAAGAATTGCCTTCTATTATACAATCTATCAATTTTTTTTTAAGCATATACAATCTATCAATAATTAAATCATATAATTTTCCTATTATAAAATATAAATAAATGGGAGCCTACTCACAAATTATATCATGGACCCCTGTCTATGATGCTATGTGTTTCTCTTAGGTTTCACATGTGTGTTTTAAAAGTTTTTTTTTTTTTTTGCGCGTCCTTCTTCTTCTTTCCTCTCCATGAAAAAAGCTTAGCGTAATTCTTCATGCTCCTGCACTAAAATATGGAGATGGTCCCAAGAAGCAATTGATTCTCAAAATTTTTCGGGTCTAATTCTTCATGCTCCTGCACTAAAATCTGCCTTGTTTATTTTTTTTTTGTCAGAAAAATCTGCCTTGTTGGGTGATATGTTTTTGTTTGTTTCATTCATGTCTCCATGGCTAAGAAGAGTGTTGGGGATTCTGATTTGAAAGAAAAGAAGGTTTTTGTTAGAGCTGATTTGAATGTTCCTTTGGATGATAACCAGAATATTACTGATGATACTAGAATTAGAGCTGTTATTCCCACTATTAAGCATGATTTGCTGCTTTATGCAATAACAGCCTGTGTAATGAGGGATCAGCATGGTTGTGCAATTGGATTTGTGGAAGCTTTTTGATGATGCACATAACTTGGTAGTAATATGACAAGATTTGAAAGTAAGCCTGTTAATGAATATGAATATGTAGGTGAAAGTTAATGAATATGCAGGTGAAAGTTAATGAATATGCAGGTGAAAGTTAATGAATATGCAGGTGAAGGTCAATGAATCTACTGCAGATTCATTGATTTTGAGCTGTAGATTACAATACCCAATTTTCCTACTTAACTTAAGCCTGGAGATTCATTGATTTAAGCTTACAGATTCATCAAGCGTTAACTACAAATTCATTAGTTCATTGACCTTATCATTACCTTTCAAATAATACATTGATTTAAGC
>CATIWK010214823.1:0-11595 GCA_949634005.1 Mallotus japonicus
TCATTTGAAAAAAAAGGTCTTAAGAGAAAAAAATATTTAGAAAAAAAATACGTTGAGAATAAAATGAAGACAGTACCTTAAAAATAAAAATAAAACGTTGAGCAAAAAAAGTTGAGAAAAAAAGATGAAAACATTAGAAAAAAATGTTGAGAAAAAAAAAAGATAAATATAGTACTATAAAAATAGAAAAAATGTTTAGCAAATAAATGTTGAGAAAAAAATGAAGACAGTAGAAAAAATGTTAGAAGAAAATGTTGAGCAAAAAAACATTGAGAAAAAAATAGATGAAGACAGTAAAAAAATATTGAGAAAAAATAAATGAAAACAGTATAAATCAAAAAACTTGTTGAAAAAAAAAATAAAACAAATAAAATGTTGAAAAAAAATCAGTAAAAAGGAAAAAAAATGCTGGGAAAAAAAAAAGACAACCCTAATGACAAGGAGAGTTGGCTATATTTGAAAGAAAAAAGTTTGAAAAAATATTTTTGAAAGTTTTTTAAGTTAACAATATTTTTGAAAATTTTTTTGATTTTTGGTCTATTTATATAAAGATCCCTATATTCATATGGCCATATCCATTATGCCAGTCCATACCCTATGAACTTTATGTTTGTAATCCTAAATGGGTTTTTTTAAGATTTAGGTCCTCTAGTCATGGATATCAAATTTTTGCAGGCTTAAATCCAAATGTTTCAATTATGGTCTTAAACCATAATGAAGCCCACTACAAGTAGTAATCTTTTCTTGTTTCAATTATGGCTGAAACCATAATAGAGCCCACTACAAATAGTAGTCTCTTTTAGACGCAAATTATATCATGGACCCTGTCTATGATGTTATGTGTGTTTCACACGTGAGTAATGTATTTTTTTTTCTCCGCTTCTTCTTCTGGACGTTGTCTTCTTCTTGACATTGTCTTCTTCTTCTTCTTCTTTCCTCACTTGCAATCTCTTGTTCTTTTTTTTTTAATCTCATTCAAATCAAATTTGAAGATTTGTTTGTTTTTTATTCTCGATTCTTATTCATTGCGCCTTCTTCTTCTTCTTTTTCTTTTCTCACCATTGTTGCAATCTCTAACTTTTTTTTTTATCTCATTCAAATCAAATTTGAAAAGAATTAAGATAAAAAAAAAACAAGAACCAAAAAGGTAAGCTAAAAAACAGTAACAAGACCAAGAACCAAGAAGAAGAAGAACAATCGTCGGTGGATTTTCATTAGTTTAGGAGTGCTTTTTTTTTTTTTTTTGTATTTTAAAGTTATAACTTCAGATACATTAGTTTGTGCATATAAATTCATTGAGTGTAACATAAATGTTCATATGTTATTGATTGGAAGTTCATGTGTTATGAGATTGAAAGTAAACCTGCAGGTGAAGGTCAATGAACTTTGCTGCAACTTCATTGATTTTCACATGTATGTTCATTGAAGATTAAATGAACATGCAGGTAAAAATCAATGAACCCGCATAGTTTTAACAAAAAAAAAAAAGAGAATTTTTGACGCAAAAAAAAGAAAGACGCAAATGTTTTTTTTTTATTCACGCGTGTAATGAGCACCTGGTCCATATTACAATATGAATAGGGGTCCATGGTATAATAATTGTCTTTTAGACGAAGCTCCATTTTTTTAATTTGAAATTTATGTTTCTTCTTTTATTAATTTTTTTTATTTAAATTATTGATATTCAAAATTTATTTAATTTCAGTTCAATTTGAGCAGAATTATAAAAGCGAAAAAAATTCCTTAATAACTAATTTACTAAGACTACATATATCACGGTTTAAATTTAAAATATCGCTCAAATCGATTATTATTGATTCTTCTTTTATTAATTTGGCACAAAAAAAAAGTGCTATTTTTTTTTTATTTTGTCAATAATTGATTCACTAAACAATTGAATTGCCTGAGATTCTGTCTCCAAACAGCACCTCATATCCTATCAAATCTACAGTAGAGAAATAGTTCTTTAGATGTGTTGCTTTTATATGATACATGCATTATTTATTTATTTTTTAACAAATTTGAATGTTGTGTATTTATTACCTCGCACCTTATTTTATTTTAATTTCAAATACATATTTTTTTCTCCTCCACTAAAATCCAATAAAGTGCATGTCGTGATCCAAATTTTATTTTATACATGTATTATTTCTTTTCCTCATTATAATTAGTCATCATAAATTATTTATAAATAATATGATTTACGGCACAATACATTTGTGACTCCTTATATTTAACATAATTTATCAGTTTAATATCTCAATTTATAGTTTAATCATTTTAACACTTAAACTTGCATAAAATGCACTAATATGCACTAATCATATGACATAATGCATCTATCGCTCCCTTGTAATCGTCAATTTTTGTCAATTTTGACATCTCTACTTACAATTTTTGATCCGTCAAACCTTTGAGATGTGGCACATGCTGATTTACTATTCCATGCCGCGTGTGCTAACAGGGGTTTCAAAATTATATTTTTAGCGAGTTTGGATGTTAAAATGACAAAATTATAAGTTGAGATATCAAATTGATATAAAATGATAAATACAGGGGCTATGGATATATTATGCCTATGATTTGCTTCTAATTTCTATCTTTTTTCATAAATGATAGCTTTCTTCTTAGCAAAGCAACTTTCTCAAAAATTTATTTTACATAATTGACAAATATGCTTTCTTTTGTATAATAATTCAATAATTTAGTTTTGGAAAAATTACATAAAAAACCTTAACTTTTTATACCACTTGCAAATAACACCATAATTTAATTTTCTTGTCAATTTTACCCATAACGTTTTAAAAGCTTACAAAATTAACCCTCTATTAAAATTTCTTTAATGGACAGCTGACGTATCCGTTAGAGGGGTCCATTTTCTGACACATGGGACCTACAGGTGCTAATTGAACTTGAGTAATTACATATAGAACTTTAACCTTTAGTAAACTTACAAAACAAATCCTAACATTAAATATTTTAATAATTTTAATAAAAAAAATTAAAATTTATTAAAATTATTAGAATAATTTTAATAAAATAAATAACAGAAATAAATGAGAAATTCAATACTTTATTATTAATTATTTTTGTGATTAATTTCACTCCAATTTGATAAAATTAAAGCTACAACTAATTTATAAAAATGTATTTTTATTTTTATTTTACATATTTTATTATAAAAATTTTCTTACTATATTTTTTTGAATTTTAAATATTTTATATTTTTAAATATTTTATATTTTTAAAATTTTCATATTTTTTATTGCAAAAGTATATACAAGAAATTTTTTATAATAAAATAAATAAATATAAAGATAAAAATAATTTTTTGTGTTTTGTAAAATAGTTTTAATTTTAGCAAATTGGAGTAGAATTCATGTAAAAAAAAACTAATGTCTCCCTTTTTAGTGTCTTTTTTGAATTTTTATATATTTTAAATTTCAAAACATATGTTAAATTATGTTTTATATTTCTTTATGAAATTTTTAAATATTTAAGAATATTTCATTAATAATAAAGTATTGAATCTCTCATTTTTTCTATTATCAAATTGGAGTGAAATTAATCTAAACAATAATTTCATTAGGTATCAAAATAGGTTTTGCTTTTTAGTACTTTTTTTTTTGAATTTTCATTTTTTTTATATTTTCTTAATTTTAAAATATATGTTAAATTATGTATTGTAATTTTTATAAAATAAAGGTTAGGGTTCTATATATAAAAATTATTCTAATAATTTTATTAATTAAAATTATTTAAATATTTTATATTAGGGTTTATTTTGCAAGTTTGATAAAGGTTAGGGTTATATATGTAATTACTCAAATTTAGTCAGCACTTGTACGTCCCACGTGTCAGAAAATGGCCCCACTAATGGACATGTTAGCTGTCTGTAAAAGAAATTTTAATGGAGAGTTAGTTTTACAAACTTTTGAAACGTTGTTGGTAAAATTGACAGTAAAATTAAATTATAGTGTTATTTGCAAGTGGCATAAAAAGATTGGAATTTTTTATGTGATTTTCCCAAAAATCAATATATATCACTAAGATTGTTTTTTTCACATGAATCTTGATATACAAATGAAATTATTGTATTAAATTTTTATTACACCTGTTAAAAGTTTAAATTAAAATTGATCTATAATTTTATAGCTCGAAATTTGAATCAAACTCAATTTTATAATTTTATTCTCATTTTTTTTCTTTTTTAAAATTTAAATCGAAACATAGCTAAATTAAAATTATTTTTGTAAAATGAAAATTAGTTCGATTTTAATAAAAATTAATTGTTCAATTTGATGTTCTTCCAATGTTTAGTATCAAAATTTTGAAGTTATTTTTTGGTAAATTTATATTATAAAAAATTTAAGGGGAAAGTACGGAAAATCACCCTCTGGTTTTACGGTTTTGCACTTTTAAGTATGTGTTTCATTTTTTGACAATTTGGGTCTTGTGTTTGTTGTCATTTGACAATTTTCAGTATATGATGCTAACGTCGTTAAATGAGTCCGACAGTGTTAGCCTTATATACTAAAATTTGTCAAAACGGTGACAAACAAAGAACCCAAATTGTCAAAAAAATGAAACACATACTTAAAATTGCAAAACCTTGAAACCACAGGGTGGTTTTCCGTACTTTCCCCTTAATTGTTTTTACAATGTGGCGGACTCATTTAACGACGTTAGCCTCATATATTGAAAATTGTCAAATGGCGACAGTCACAGGACCCAAATTGTTAAAAAATGAAACACATACTTAAAAGTGTAAAATCGTAAAACCATAGGATGATTTTCCGTACTTTTCCCTAAATTTAATTACTTCAATTTAGTTGTTTTTTCGGTATTAAATATTCTATTAAAATAAATTATATAATTAAGTGTTTTATTCATGTGAATTTTTAATTTTTATAATTGAAAACCTTTAACAATTCTAAACTAAAATTGGAGCACTATTAAAATAGAATTAGAATCATCTTTAATCACAATTGGTCCAAAATTAGAATTGTCTAAACAAAAAAATCAATTTCTAAATTTAAGAGACTGAAAATCTAATCAATTTCTTAAAATATAGTTTGCCATTCCTCAAAAAAAAAAAAAAAAAAAAATATATATATATATATATATATATAGTTTGCCAAAATAAGTTTGAGCAGTTAAAAATAGAACTTGATTTTTATGATAAAATTAGTGTTAATTTTTTTTTTAAATCACGGAGGAGGAAGGTAATGATCGAATTGATCGAATTCTTGACATATGAATGTGTTGAAGGTAATTATACCATTTGACTATTCAACATTCGGTTTATTTAGCAAAAATTACCCATACCTATTTATCCATTCTAATCTATCAACATTAAATTGGTATGTATCATTAATGAGTTATATACAAAAGTTAAAATTAGTAATAAAAGGGTTATAAAAAATTAGAATTTTTTAGAAATAACTAAAAATCGGAAAAAAAATTTAAAAACACCAATGATTTTTTTCTTTCAAAAATATAATAATGACAATAATTATTTTAAAAATACGGTGGTTGTTTTACACAACCAAATAAAAATAACCACAAAAACAATTGAAATAACGAAAACAACAAGATAAAAATAACCACGAAAACAACTGAAACAACCAAATAAATATAACCACGAAAACAATCAAAATAACTGAAAGAACCAAAACATCCGAAATAATCGAAACAAAAAAAAAATCACAACACACATTCACCAAATCAATGAGAATCTATGAATTGACAAAAAACTATCAATACCCATAACCCCATAAACAAAAATTAAAAAACAAAATGAGAAAAAAAATCTATCAATACCTATAGTACCAGAAACACAAATCCAAAACAAAATGAGAAAAAAAAATCTATTAATACCCATAGCACCAAAAACACAAATACAAAAGAAAAAAAAAGAAGTAATACAAATTCAAATTTAAAAATCACTCATCAAATTAAAAAGAACACATGAATTGGCAAAAATCTATCAACACTCATAGCACCAGTAACAAAAATTCAAAACAAAATCAAAATAAAAAGAAGAAACATCGATGAGAATGAAGTATGACTGAATGTAGTGTGGCTGTCTTTAGTCCCTTGCGATGACAATGGAGTATGGTTTAACGCAAATCTAAAACAAAATCAGAAAAAGAAGAGGAAGAATAAACGTAAAATTGAAAAAAAAATCGTGTTATTGAAACACGGAAAGGCACAGCTAAAAAAAACAACAGCATATTTGAGAATAATTAGGTCAAAATTGGTGTAGGGTGTACTTTTTCCTAAAAATTTGATGATTGCTTTAATCATTTTCTTGTTTATGTATGCAAAAATTAATATACAAAATAATCAAAATTAATATTAATACTAATATTGCACTCAAAAAATATTAATACCAATATTTAATTATTATGAAAAATTTGGGTATATGCAAAAAAATTATATAATAATAATAAATAATAATAGGTTTAAATAGGTAAATAGGTGGGTAAAATCCATATGGTAATATAAATAATAAATAGATCGCAAATGGATAAATGGGTATTTAAAGATTTTATCTATTTATATCCAACTCATATCCACCAACTCATTTATTTAGCTACCTTTAACCTTTCGTAAAATAGTATTAATTTTCTTTTTAATTTTTTTTAGCTAAAAATCTTTTAAAAAAAGTAATAAGGGTGATGGAAATTGCCAACTAAAAGAAGTGTGACATATATTTTATCTTTTCTACAACCTAATTTATAATTGTAACAATTAAGATATAAAATATAAAATTACTTAAAATAAAGTTTCACTCGAATATATATATATATATATATATATATATATATATATATATATATATATTCAAACTATTGCTTTCGACTTTGCATTAGGAGGGTTATCAATGCAACAAGGTCATCCTATAGCCTTCGAGAACCGTAAGCTAAGCAAGATAGAGCAGTGCTACACTGGTCATAAGAAAGAGTTATTAACAATTCTCCATTGGCTACGAACATGGAGATACTATATGTTAAGATCGAAGTTTGTGGTAAAGACAGATAACACTACATTTAGCTATTTCCTAACTCAACTAAAGTTGAATCCAAAATGGTCTTGTTGACAAGAACATTTGGCTAAATTTGATTTTCATATGGAATATAAGTAGGGAAGAGTAATAGAGTAGCAGAAGCATTAAGTTGAAGAGCTGAGTTGGTAGTGATGAAACAATTAGCTCACTTATACACCAGTTAAGTGGCAACCTTTATTTGGGATCAAATTAAGCAAAATTTAGAGAAAAGACCCGCAAACTATCGCAATAATCAATTTCACGAAGCAGAGGAAGATAAGACAATTTTTATAGGAAAATGATTTGCTAGTTACCAATAAGTGTTGATTGTATGTGTCTATGTGTCCAAGGTTAGGAATTTAAGGAAGTTGTTACTCTAAAAGTGTCTTAACACCTTGTGGATAGGTCATCCAAGATGGCAATAAACATTTTCCCTTCTGACATAGAACTACTATTGGTCCAAAATAGAAAATGATATCTAGATTATACCAAGACTTGCCTAGTTTGTCAATAGGATTAATCAAACAAACAAAAGACAATATGTTTATTGGAGCCATTACATGTCCCTAGCCAACCTTGGGAAAACGTATCATTGAATTTCATTATAAGTCTACCATGAGTAGGGGAGTATGACTCTATTTTAGTTATTGTCAATCAATTATTCAAATATAACACTTTTATCCTAATGTCGAAGTATAATTCCACGGAGGATATATTTAGGGCTTTTTTTAAACATGTGGTGGAATATTGGGGAGTGCCCAAAAGTATAGTTAATGATCGAGATGGACAGTTCTTGGGAACTTTCTGAGCGAAACTATTTCGTCTCCTAAATTCATATTTAGACATGTCAACTAGTTACCATCATAGGCAGATGGACAAACTAAGAGATTTAATAATCTTCTACAAGAGTACTTTGAGACATTTTATTAGCTCAAGTTAGAAAAATTGAAGTATTGAGGAGTGCCAAAAGCATAGTTAGTGATCGAGATGGGCGATTCTTGGGAACTTTTTGAGTGAAACTGTTTCTTCTCCTAAGTTCACGCTTAGACATGTCAACTACTTACCATTATAGGCAGATGGACAAACTGAGAGATTTAATAGTCTTCTTGAAGAGTACTTTGTGACATTTTATTAGCTCAAGTTAGAAAAATTGAACATCATTTCTCGATATAGTACAATTTTATTTTAATTCATGACGAATCTCCAATACTAACAAAAGTCCTTTTAAGATTGTAATAGGTTAATAACCATTATTGCCACATTCCCTTGAATGACCATATAAAAGAAGAAGCTAAAAGGCCAACAACTTTTTTGAAGAGTGAAGATATAATGAAGAGATTGCCTAGGTATACTTAGAGATAACATCCCAGCAGATGAAACATTGAGTAGACTTAAATCATAGACCATAAGAGTTTCAAGTTGGAGATATGGTGCTAATAAGACTACTTTTAGAATAAGATTGACTATGCAACAAAGATTGACGATTGTTAAGGATATATGAAGGCTTTGTCCCTATTATTGCAAAAGTGAGATCAGTTGCATACAAAATGGAGTTACATGAAAGGCTCAACATTCACCTTGTGTTCTATATGAGCAACCTACGACCCTATCATATAGATAAAGAAGATGTCAGCTAAAATTAAGCAAAGAGACCTCTAGTTTCAAAGACAGAACTAACAATGAAGATAGCAAAAGAGGTCTTAACAAACTGAATAATAGCTTTCAACTTGCACAAATACAACGAGTACATAATGAAGAGAAAGGGTTAAGGAGAGGAAGGTAATAGCTAGGAGAAGGAGGAAGATCTTCAACCATTTAAGTGCAAGATTCAGCAATTCATTAAGCCACAGTCGACAATGGTTTTAACCGCACGAGTGGGGGAGAATGTTAAGGGGTAGTACTTTAGGGTCTTATGAGCATTTTAGACTTTTCATATTTTATTTTTTTACATAATTTTGGAGTGTAATGAGTGGAATATTTTGATGTATATTACTATAAACTCCTGTTGTACTCATTATCATTTTTAGGAGGGAGTGATTAGTCAGTAAGGGCATAGGTCAGGGATCAGGTCACTATATATGGTTGGTGTGTACCTTCTCTTCTCTTATGTAGATTCCCCCTTGCCTTCACATTTGGAGGCACAATGATTTGACTCGATGTAATGATTTTCATGATAAATAAGAAAAATAGACCCAATTATTGTGTCTCTGTCTACTTTGATTATGCTTGTATTTGTTGCCATGTTTGTGTTTTTGGGGCTAATGGATTGTGCTATAAGTTATAACCTTTACACTGACCCATTCTTTTATTTATTGCTCAACAGAATTATTATTTTGTCCTTACAGCTGGCTTGCTAGAAGGTGCTCTAGACAAGCGCCCACAGTTTCTTTTTTATGAAACTTTTGAGGGCGTGTCACATTCCACATGTTGAACTTGTTTGTTTTTTTTTACTTTCAATTATTTTTTTAATATTAAAAAAATAGATATCTTTTCCATTTGCATTTGGTCGGAGCTGATGAACAGTGGAAGAAGATTTTTAAGATTTTTTCTTTTGGGCTGTGGTTCTTTCTTTATGGGTCATGGTTCAAAGGCATATTGGTCAAAAATAAAAATTTTCAACTCTAATTTATATTCAACCTCTACTTTTATGTTAAAAAAGGGAATAATTACTATCACCCCTGAGATTTGGCCAAATTAACTAGTCCATCCCTACATTTTCAAAAGTTAACTAAATACCCCCTGGGATTTGTTTCCCCCTTCTATTAAAAATTTTGAGAATATTCTATTAGTTAAAAGAATAAATAATAGTCAAAGTGTCAATAATTATATAAAATTCTAAAATTGCCCTTAATTTTTTCAGGATTTGGACTGATAAATATGTACATGATAGTTTGATGACTAAATTGTAAATTTTTAAGAGAAAAAATATCATTCAACTCCCTGAAACTTTATGTTTCTCTCATTCACACCTTCTCTTTCACACCCACCATGCCATCCACCGCCTCCACTGCCACCGCCCCTATACAAATCCAGCACCACCACATACATCTGTCATAAATCCATCCCCACCACCACCAATCTATCACAACAATAGGCAATAACAACAATAATTACATTAACAATAATATATCTAAAATAATAAATATGAAATTGATGATAATGTTTTTAGTAAAATCAATCAGACCAAAACATTAACTTTTATAGGGAAAATGATGAGCCAAAAAAAATAAAAAAAGGATTTGTTGTTGCTGCTTCTTCATTGGATCTTATGGGAGTTGTTGCTGTTATTATTTCTTGTTGCTTCTTATGGGTGTTGTTGCCGGTGACTGATGCAAGTGCTAAAGATTACAAAAACATAGGTGAAGGTGGTAAAGATAAGATGATGACGAGAAGAAGAACCATAATGATGGTTGTGATGGTTAATCTAAGTAAAAAAATCTATGAAGGGTTAATTTGAGATGCATAACGACAGTGATGGTGGATAACGGTGATGTCGTGAAGGAGCTGTGATGGTGACGGTGATGGTGGATGACGGTGATGATGAAGGAGCTGTGATGGTGGATGATGGTGATGATGAAGGAGCTGTGATGGTGACGGTGATGGTGGATGACGGTGGTGTTAAAAACGCAGATTAGGGTGAAGAACGCAGATGAGAAGAAGAACAAAGGTTCTTATGTTCAAAGGGTCTGTGCATTTTTTTTATCAAATAATTGAAAACAAATTTAATGGATCTGAGACCCTTTTGCCAATTCTAGTGATTAAAACAAGAAGGTTAGGTTTTTTGGATTTCTTGCAGGGAGATCAAACGGGTTGTGATGTAGCTTTTGTTTTTTTAATTTCTAGTAATTTTAATTTATGATTATGATTTTTTGTTAGATTTGTTAAGTATTTTTTTTAAACATGTTAGATTTGTTAAGTTAAGTTGGTAGATTTTGACATAAATTTGGTAATTAATTTTATTAATCATTCAAAATTTAAATAAATAAATAATTTTTATTGATAATATAAATAAAATATGAACACTAAATAATTGTAAAAAAACCACATAAAGTTTGGTGTAAACTCGATAAATTTATTAATATAATGAGGGTAAATAAGTCTTTTTATATTAGTTAACAATATTTTTTAATGGTACGGAGAAAATAGTATGTAATGTGAAAACTAAAGGGGTATTTAATTAACTTTTGAAAATAGAGGGACAGACTAGTTAATTTGGCCAAACCTTAGGGGTGATAGTAATTATCCCTTAAAAAAAAATCAATATATTGATACGAACCCAAGATCAATCAAGGATAGGTTGTGTTGATGGAGCTAAACCCCTTGCTTATTATTGAAGCAAGATACTTAGCTATTATAAGATGGAATGTAGAGATGGAGCTAAACCCCTTGCTTATTACTGAAGTAAGATACTTAGCTATTATAAGATGAACAATCACACAATTCTAAATTTAATCCAATCTAGAAATTGTAATGAAAGGTAGAAGTGAAACAATTCAAGTACAAACTTGCAAAGTTTCAAAAGAACAAAGTTAAGGAATAAACCT
>CATIWK010214854.1:0-13806 GCA_949634005.1 Mallotus japonicus
TAATAATAATAATTTAATTTAAAATTTTCCAATTTTAATTATAATTAATTTAGAAAAATTGATAATTAAATAAAATAAATTTCTTAAGAAATATACTATTAATAATAAAGTAAGTTTTATGAATGGTACCAAAACTTTGCATTAGATTACAAAATGGTACCATAATTTTTTTTTTAATTGCTGACGTGACTGTTGATGTGGCGGCTGATGTGATTGCTGACATGGCAATTCTGGTGGCCACGTCATCAAAATTGGCCGGTTTTTGTTTGGGAACGTCCCGGTGAAATTAAAATTAAAGTTAAGGGATCGAAAAGATACAAATTGAAGTTATGGTACCATATTGTAATTAAGTGCAAAATTTTAGTACCATTGGTGACATTTACCCTCATCTGCTTCTGTTTCACTTTACTATCCATCAAATTTATTCCATCTTTTTTTATTGTTTATTTACTATTTATTTGGTAATTATCGTTATCATTTAATGTTAAAAAAAAAAGGTATAACTATACAGCTGAATTTATTGTCTATATATTTATCTTTGTTCTTTTTTTTTTTTTTGACACATGTTCTTATTTTATTATTGACTAAATATTTTCGAAACTAAATATTATCGCATAATATATGCGATCACTTTTGAAACTAGACAATGACATTTCTTTTCCCTTTTTCCCATCCCACCAAGCAAAAATAAGTCAAAAGTTGATAAATGATTTAATTGGGAGGGCCCTTCGACCTCAACTGAGGTTGAACAACCTCTGAGAGCTCCTCCAGCTACCACAGAAACCTCGTCACCATACCCTAGTTTCAGCATTATGTGTGTATATATATAATTTAAAATGATAAACTAATTATAATTACTTTTCTTATAATTAGATTATTTAATAACTTATATAATATTTATATAATAGTTTTAAATAAAAATTTATCTATTCTAAATATATTTGTGGACACCCTCGGTTTGATCGGCCCACAACGAAATCCCTACGATGAGGTAGAACGAATTTTGAATGCAAGAGAAACCCAAAACCTTCTTTAGAATGGACTCAGAAGCCCAAGACTGAGCTCAGAAGTCTAAAGCCCAAAAGCCCACTTTGGCCCAAATAAAAGAACAGTTAGCAAGGCCAAAGAGGAGACTTCCCATCGATGAGGCGATCGCCTCTATGGCAACAACCTCGAAGAGGCACCGCCTCTTCACCCTCCACTTGCACAAGGCATTAAATGCCAAATTAATAGCAGCTGCAAGAAAGGTGGGCCCACACCTTATCCCTCTGAACCTTGAGTGTGAATGGTTGATTTTTGGGGCAAAAAGGTAGGCTAAAAAGGAGGTGTAATGATGGGAAGGCAAAAAGAGGAGGTCTTGTCAAGCATGGGGAGATTAAAAAGGAGAAGGGGTTGGCCATTTTGATAGAAAAAGGTAGCTAGTTTGCTGAAAGGAAGATGTTTTTGAGAGAAAGGAAGAAGAAACTTGAGAAGAACAAAGGGAGCTTGGCTTGAAAAGTCCATTTTTCAAAGAAGAAGAAGGAGCTCTTGCATTTAAGAAGGATTTGAATTAATAAACTAATCTTTGAGGGCTTAGTTAGGAGCATCAAACGACGTGCAATCAGTAAGAACCTCCATTTTAAGTGTTTAAGCTCTTATTTTTTACATAAAGCTATATTTCTTTGTTTCCTTGCTTATTTTTAGATTCATTGCTTATTTGATAGTATATTCATGGCATGATCCTTTAAATTACTGAGTATTTGTTGCATATTGTAAGTTATTTGCACTTAGTTTAGGTTTTCTTTGGATTTAAGATAGTATAGTTGTTGTAGCTTCTGTTGAAGAGGTGACGTCTCTTTTCATGGAGAGGCGTTGCCGCACCAACAGAGCAGAGCTTGAGTTGGCTTCAACACCTTATGTTAAGTTCGCAACTTTTAGGTATTTATTTCGTGTTACATTTCAACCTTACATGTGATTATTGTGATATTTAGGTTAATCAAGATATATATATTTACTTATTTTATTTGTGTCACATTCTTTTATATATATATATATAAAAACTAACAAAGTGGTTTGTTTTTGTAGGATTATTTTATGTTTGTGGAAGTATAATGTTTTGTCATTTGCAAGAATTTTAGGATGATTTCTTATCATCAAGTCTTAATTTCCCTAACTTGCTTGAGGTTTTACTTGTTTAATAACTAGTTTATTTTCGGTTTATTTTACTTGTTTAATATCATCAAGTCTTATTTTAATAACTAGTTTACTTGTTTAATATCATCAAGTCTTATTTTCTGTCTATCTTATCTTTATTCGTATAATGTGTTGTAATCCTTTAACCCTTTCCCCCGTTTTATTTGAATGTTTTTTTATAAATACTTATTTGTGATATATGTTGGGCTTATAAGCATGAAATGGGACTAATGTGCATACTTAGACTTAATTGTAAAATTGGAGCATTTATTGGAAATAATCGCCATTTGCGTGTTAAATAAAGAAATGATTGAATAATCAAAGGTAATAAAATACAAAACACAAACGGAGGCCAACCGCAAGGTTGGGTGGGCATTTTAAAAGCTCATACCCAGTTTCCAAACCCGTTCTCTGAAGACGGCTTCTGGGTACCTTCGTGGAATCCAGTTGCTATACAGTGTGTCCCGGGTTTCATCCGGGTGGTGACTCCATCTGTGATATGGGCCTTGAGCCTATTTTGTATTTCCTAGTGGCTTCGAGCCTATACAGTGCCGTGATCGCCAAACACTTGGGCGCATGCTAAACCCCGCCACCTACAACTGATGACCCTCATCTGCATCTGAAGCAGTAAGTCACCTATATGAAGGCCACTAGGTTGTCAAAAATAATTTCCAATGTCCTTAGAAGGAGCTGCTATCAAGTGGTACTATACTCTGGATACACATGTTCAATAAGACTAGAAGAAGCTATGTTCAACCTTCATTAAGCAGTATGGGCTGAATTCACAATTTGAAGTTTC
The DNA here is from genome assembly GCA_949634005.1 of Mallotus japonicus. Classification (NCBI taxonomy): domain Eukaryota; kingdom Viridiplantae; phylum Streptophyta; class Magnoliopsida; order Malpighiales; family Euphorbiaceae; genus Mallotus; species Mallotus japonicus. The sequence goes on from CATIWK010214854.1 coordinate 2,972, forward strand.
TCTCCAGGAGTTACAGAATACGATGTAAAGACATGATGAATCCTTTGTGAGCTTTTTAGACAGATGGAGAGGAAAGTTGGCCCAAATGAAGCACAGACTTGCAGAATCAGACCATCTGATCATAGCCATAGAAGCATGTGTTCCACCTCTGGCCAATAAATTGAAGGACATAAGAGACTTTAAAGAGCTGTACCGCTTCGGAGTGCAAGTTGAAGCTGACTTGAATGAGAGCAGTCATGAATAATCGTTGTCAGTTATGAGTGTAGTGATTTTGGACAATGCTTTGTTGTAACAACTTTTCTTTATGCTAATAGATGTCCGACTGCCTAATTTACATGATTATAAATTTATTATGATTGTGCATGCTATGTTATGCTTGAATGAGAGAGAGATTCAAAATAAAAGAAAACCACATTAAGAGGACTAAATGTCAGAGTTGACTTTCAATTTCCCTTCAGGCACTTTCCACCTCAGAAAAAAAGAAAAGGAAAGAAAAAGAAAAAGGAAAAGGAAAGAAAAAGAAAAAGAAAAAGAAAAGAAAAGAAAAGAAAAGAAAAGAAAAAGGAAGGACAATTAGGGGAAAAAAAAAAGAAAGAAAATCCTTTATTGTGCCACCAACATTTGAAAAGTCGATTCAGAGCAATCCTTTGAAAGTCCTTATTTGGAAATAAAGTTCCCACCCCACTGTGAGCTGAAAAACAGTTGGTTAGAAAACCCATAAAGGGCTGATTAATAATAAGCGTAAGGTAGCATGCCTAATTATAACGAATGAGTAATCATGTGAAGACAGACATGACCGACATAATGTTAACACGTGAAGTGTCACACATGGACTTATCAGTTTCGTAGCAATCAACAATGTGAACGACAATCAGCGGCAAGAGCATTGAACGGTCAAGAGCTAAAGTGACAACATGGACATCGAGCAGTGCTCCATCATCAACATGAATTTGTAACCACCCAGCTAGGTTGAAAACTCCCAGAAAGGGAGCAACTTAGGCAAAAGAGGGAAAATAAAAAGAAAAGAAAATGAAAGACCCAGCTAGGTTTGAAAACTCCTAGAAAAGGGGGGGGGGGGGCTAAGCAAAAGAGGGAATATAAAATAAAATTGGTTGCATTTTCATTCTGAGAAGAGCTATTTGAGAAATCATAAGATGTTATTTTAAGCCTCAAAGAGTGACAGAGTCTTTCAAAACTGGGGGGCAAGTAGAGCATCCCTTCCACACCGAGGGTCGACCACTACCGCCCTATGATAGTAAGACATTCCAAAGAAGCAACTAAGCTGGGGGCATGTGTTGTTGTCACAATCCTAATTTGATAATGAGAGGGTATTAATTTTTGTTGCATTTGGGTAAATCAGTCTCAATGACAGTCTTTGACAGACTCAATTTTTAAATATGGATTCTCTAATATAACAAGGGCCAGTTCCCGAAGATTAGCTCTGAATAGAAAAGGAACTTGGCTAATTGATGCATACAAAGTCATTCTAGATTCCTTATTTTTCATTTATTAATTCATACACACATGGAAGCATTTTACAAAAGCCATTCATGCTTAGGCGCATTAGAATAATGCATGTCTTTCACAAAACAGTGCACACGAGCTTGTGTTAAAAAATCAGCTTCAAAAGCTTTCGAAAATCATGACCATGCATACATCAGTTTTGAATCCAACTTTGTAGCATAAGATGCAGTCTTGTTTTGTTGATTCTGCCTGACGCCCCCGAGGCTATATGGCTTGTGTTGATCGTCCCTACCTGATGTCCGTGATGCTACATGGCTTATTGTGTTTTGATTTTCCCTGCTTGATGCCCCAGAGGCTATATAGCATTTTTAATTAACCTCGCCTAAAGTCGGAAGTGGCTATAAGGCTCCTGTCTTATGTGACGAGATTCTTCTCAGGGACTGCCTCTCTGGTTTGTATACTCGAGGATGACAGCATGAGTTTCCCGTTTATTCTCAAGGACTGCCTCTCGGGTTTGTATACTCGAGGATGATGGCGTGAGTTTCCCGTTTGTTCTCATGGACTGCCTCTCGGGTTTGTATACCCGAGGATGACAGCGTGAGTTTCCCGTTTGTTCTCATGGACTGCCTCTCGGGTTTGTATACCTGAGGATGACGGTGTGAGTTTCCTATTTGTTCTCAGGGACTGCCTCTCGGGTTTGTATACCCGAGGATGATGGCGTGAGTTTCCTGTTTATTCTCAAGGACTGCCTCTCGGGTTTGTATACCCGAGGATGACGGCGTGAGTTTCCCGTTTGCTCGAGGATGACGGTGTGAGTTTCTCGTTTGTTCTCAGGGACTGCCTCTCAGATTTCTATGCCTGAGGATGATGGCGTGAGTTTCCCTTTTGTTCTCAAGGATTGCCTCTTGGGTTTCTATACCCGAGGATGACGGTGTGGGTTTCTATACCCGAGGATGACGGCGTGATTTTCCCACTTGTTCTCAAAGATTGCCTCTAAGGTTTGTATACCCGAGGATGACGACGTGAGTTTCCCACTTGTTCTTAGGGACTGCCTCTAAGGTTTGTATACCCGAGGATGACAGTGTGAGTTTCCCGTTTGTTCTCAGGGACTGCCTCTCGGGTTTGTATACCCGAGGATGACGACGTGAGTTTCCCGTTTGTTCTCAAGGACTGCCTCTTGGGTTTCTATACCCGAGGATGACGGCGTGAGTTTCTCGTTTATTCTCAAGGATTGCCTCTCAGGTTTCTATACCCGAGGATGACAACGTGATTTTCCCACTTATTCTCAAGGACTGCCTCTCAAGTTTGTATACTTGAGGATGTCGGCGTGAGTTTCCTATTTGTTCTTAGGGACTGCCTCTCGGGTTTGTATACTCGAGGATGACGTTGTGATTTTCCCACTTGTTCTCAGGGACTGCCTCCAACGTTTGTATACCCAAGGATGATGGCGTGAGTTTCCCGTTTATTCTCAAGGACTGTTTCTAGGATTTTTATACCCAAGAATGACAGCGTGAGTTTCTCATTTATTCTCAAGGACTGCCTCTCGGGTTTCTATACCCGAGGATGACGGCGTGCTTTTCCCACTTATTCTCAATGACTGCCTTTAGAGTTTATATACCCTAGGATGTCGGCGTGAGTTTCCCATTTGTTCTTAGGGATTACCTTTCGGGTTTGTATACTCTAGGATGATGGCGTGAGTTTCCCATATGTTCTTAGGGACTGCCTCTCGAGTTTGTATACTTGAGGATGATGATGTGAGTTTCCTATTTGTTATGAGTGACATCTCGTGATTGTATGCCCGAGATTTACGTTTCAGTGAGTGATTTCTCGAGATTGTATGCCCAAGATTCACGTTTCAATGAGTGATTTCTCAGGATTGTATGCCCAAGATTCACGTTTCAGTTAGTGATTTCTCAGGATTTTATGCCCGGGATTCACGTTTCAGTGAGTAGTTTCTCGGGATTGTATGCCCGGGATTCACGTTTCAGTGAGTGATTTCTCGGGATTGTATGCCCAAGATTCATATTTTAGTGAGTGATTTCTCGGGATTGTATACCCGGAATTCATGTTTCAGTGAGTGATTTCAAGGGATTATATGCCCGGGATTCACTTTTCAGTTAGTGATTTCTCAGGATTGTATGCTCGAGATTCACGTTTCAGTTAGTGATTTCTTGGGATTGTATGCCCGAGATTCACGTTTCAGTGAGTGATTTCTCGGGATTGTATGCCCGAGATTCACGTTTCAGTGAGTGATTTCTTGGGAATAAAATTCTCACGGTTCACGTTTCAAGTATAAAAATTTGACCTCTCGGGTTTAAATTCCCGAGGCTGAAGATATGAATGTTGAAGAATTTCCCTCTTGAGTAAATCTCAGAGGTCAGATACGTTTTTATCTATTTTTATTTTCTTTATGCATGTTATTGTTTTGAAAAATGTGATTGCATGGATTCAATTTTTTTAAAAAACCAAAGGGGCAAACTGTGGACACCCTCGGTTTAATCGGCCCGCAACGAAAGCCCGATGATGAGGTAGAATGAATTTTGAATGCAAGAGAAACCCGAAACCTTCTTTAAGATGGACTTAAAAGCCTAAAAGACCTAGCCTAAACCCCAGAATACCAAACCTAGGCCCACAGAAGCCTGAAGCCCAAGACTGAGCCTAGAAGCCTAAAGCCCAAAAGCCAACTTTAGCCCAAATAAAAGAATAGCTGGAAAAGCTAAAAAGGCGATCGCCCCATCGATGAGGTGATCACCTCTATGGCAACAACCTCGAAAAGGCACCGCCTCTTCACCCTCCACTTGCACAAGGCATTAAATGCCAAGTTGACAGCAGCTGAAAGAGAGGTGGGCCCATACCTTATCCCTCTGAACCTTGAGTGTGAAATGTTGATTTTTGTGGCAAAAAGGTAGGCTAAAAATGAGGTGTAATGATGGGAAGGCAAAAAGAGGAGGTCTTGTCAAGCATGGGGAGATTAAAAAGAAGAAGGGGTAGCTAGTAAGAAGAGGGGGGGGGGGGGGGCATTTTGACAGAAAAAGGAAGGATAGTTTACTGAAGAAAGGACATTTTTTGAGAGAAAGGAAGAAGAAACTTTAGAAGAACAAGGGGAAGGAGTTACTTAGGCCTTGAAAAGTCCACTTTTCAAAGAAGAAGAAGGAACTCTTGCATTCAAGGAGGATTTGAATCAATAAACCAATCTCTGAGGGCTTAGTTAGGAGCATCAAACGAGGTGCAATCAGTAAGAACAACCATGTTAAGTGTTTAAGCTCTTGTTTTTTTACATAAAGCTATATTCTTTGTTTCCTTGCTTATTTTTAGATTCATTGCTTATTTGATAGTATATTCATGGCATGATCCTTTAAATTACTGAGTATTTATTGCATATTGTAAGTTATTTGCACTTTGTTTAGGTTTGCTTTGGATTTAAGATAGTATAGTTTTTGTAGCTTTTGTTGAAAAGGCGACGCCCTTTCGTGGTGAGGCGACTCCAAGTCGCCTCTACGCCTAGAGGTGACGCCTCTTTGAAGAGGCGTCGCTGCACCAACAGAGCTGAGCTCGAGTTGGCTTCAATACCTTATGCTAATTTTGGGTAGTTCGCATCTTTTAGGTATTTATTTCATGTTACATTTCAACCATGCATGTGATTATTATGATATTTAGGTTAATCAAGATATATATTTACTTATTTTAATGATTTGTGTCATATTCCTTTTTTTTATATATAAAAACTAACAAAGTGGTTTGTTTTTGTAGGATTATTTTATGTTTGTGGAAGTATAATGTTTTGTCATTTGCAGGAATTTTAGGATGATTTCTTATCGTCAAGTCTTAATTTCCCTAACTTGCTTGAGGTTTTGCTTGTTTAATAACTAGTTTATTTTTAGTTTATTTTTGGTTTGTTTTCTATCTATCTTATCTTTATTTGTATAATGTGTTGTATTCCTTAACCCTTTCCCCTGTTTTATTTGAATGTATTTTTATAAATTGTTATTTGTGATATATGTTGGGCTTATAAGCATGAAATGGGACTAATGTGCATACTTGGACTTAACTGTAAAATTGGAGCATTGATTGGAAATAATTGCCATTTGAATGTTAAATAAGGAAATGATTGAATAAATAAAGGTAATAAAATACAAAACACAAACGGAGGTCAATCGCAAGGTTAGGTGAGCATTTCAAAAGCTCATACACAGTTTTTGAACCCGTTCTCTGAAAACGGCTTCCGGGTACCTCCGTGGAATCCAGTTGCTTTACAGTGTGTCTTGAGTTTCATTTGGATGGCGACTCCATCTCCGATATGGGCCTTGAGCCTATTTTGTATTTCCTAGTGGGGGCTTCGAGCCTACACAGTACCATGGTCGCCAAACACTTAGGCGCGCGCTAAATCCCACCGCCTACAATATTACATCTGAAAATTAAATAATTATAGATATATAGTTAAACAAAATGTTTATCACTCATAAATATTTTAAACATAAATCACTTAGAATACTTTATATCTATCCAATAAATTAATCTAATAAATTGGGAATAGATGAATGTAAATAATTAAGAATTTTTCATAATAAAATGAGAAAGTACATTGCATTTGAATATAAAATTTGGAGGGAATTTGAGCCTTGAGGAATGGCTGCCAAGTATAGATTTGGATAGTGTAGTTGAAGACAGCCGATCATGACTCTGCTCCTGTACATTCTAGGCTGGAGCAATTTTAAGAGACCATTATAAAAAAAAAAATGTAAGCCCATGTATATACAAAAAAAAATGTTGGAAATAATTTGTCCAAAAGTGATTAAATAATCAAAATATACCAAAGTTTAAACATTATCTACTATTTAATTTAAAAATTACTTTAGTAATTCTTCTAATTGATCGAATGTATAAATTATTAATATGATATGTATTCAAATTATTAAGAAAAATATATAAATTTCAAAAATAAAACCTCATATTCATATAGGTAAAATTAAGAAAATGTTTATGGAATCTTTCATTGCTTTACGTAGGGTTAGTTTGTTTCATTGATTGTTTCATCAAAATCAAAATGAGTGATTTTGATTTTTAGTATTTGTTTGATTAAAATTTTATACAGAAATGAGAATGGATTCTCCTATCAATGAAAATTGATTATTCCCCTTATAAGGGTAAGAAACGAATTTTCATTCCCATAAGAACCAGGATAAAATAATTATAAATTGGTCAAATATTTAAATATTGTCATATATTATTAAAACTTATAAAATAAAATATATTTATTGAAGCAAGGAAATAAAAATATATAAATTAATAAAAATAATTATTTAATATATTTTCATATATAAATAATATTAATTTCGATTTTGATTTTCTTATAAAACAAACATTTTATTAAAATTTTCGTTCCGTTTCTAATTTCCTTTTATATTGATTCTGATTCCAATTTCAATTCCCTTTTTGTTTAGATTTGTAATATTTATTAGCTAATTAGTTATAATAATAATTATAACATATACTTGGGAGTTGAAGTACTTATCAATTTTTATTAGGCAAAATCCATTTTTAAGCCTATGAACTATAGCGATTTTTTGTTTATTGAGCCCCTATCATTTTATTGCATTGCATTGAGCTCATATGCTTTTATTTACCCAGCAATTAAGCCCCAATTTGACAGATTAACTAAACGGTGTTAAGTGTTAAATATTTTAATAATAAAAATGCCACGTCGGACAGTTATTATTGACATGTGTCATATTAAAAAATAAAGTTTAATAATAGTGAGGGGTATTTATGGTATTTTAACTTCTTTTTATCTTCTTCAACCTCTTGAATAATTAGGGCTATGGAACCAAGAGACGAAGGAACCTCGTTGTCGAAGACTTCTATGGAGAATGTAGTGGTGACTGCACTGCAAGATGGCCGCTGCATCAGCGTCTGTTGACCACAATCTAGAGTAGACATCGATAGCTTTGATACTTAACTACACCTAAAGCCAACAAAAAAATCTAGAATCTAATCTTGCAGGTACAATCATTGGCAACCAAACGACAAGAATAGAGAAGAAACGTAGGGTTGGAGTTCACACACATATTAGAGAATGAAAGCAGAAAATTGATCAAAAGCAAAAAATAATACATAAAATTTTCTCAGGTAAACAAAATCAGAGAGAGCTCCTGAAATTGCAGTAAACCATTATCCAAACGAAACAATAAAACGACATCAACCTATTCCAAATGTGTACATCAACTGGAATATAATTTACAAATAATAAATCAATTAGATATGAAAAGAACTAAAAAAATAGCAAACAATTTCCATCAATTCAACAAAGGAATTTCAGTCTTCTTAATGTCCTCTTGGTTCTGCAAAATAGCAATAACAACAACAATATAACAAGATTACAGACTTCGACATGCATGTTGCTAATGGAGACAGCCACGGTGCTCTTGGTGTAGCTACGTACAGTGAGATGGTAGTTGAGAGGAAATGAGAGACGCGAAAATCTTGCTTGAACCAGAGAATCGCTAATCCAGTAGCAGCAAGATGACGTCGGTTCGTTGCTTGCGAAGAGAAACCACAGTTGCATTGATTGTTGTTTCGAGAAAAAGAAAATGTGATGGTCGGAGCAAATGAGGGAGAGAGGGAGCGGGGGTAGAAGAGGTGGGCTGCCATGAGAGCAAGAAGAAACAGTAGCAGATTGTTATGGTGAATTATAGTCCATGAAGGAGGTGAAGGATAGAGAAGAGCGGAGCTTTTTAACTAGCAGTAGTAGTAGTGTTTGGGCATTATAGAGAGGCGAAAGCGAGAGAATCTAGAATTGTGGAGGAGGAAGTAATAGAGTTTGAATTTGTTAAATTAGAGTTTTTGATTTGTTAAATTTGGGGAAATCAAATTCTTAAGGGCATAATAGCCATTTAACCATCTTACTCAGCTTAACTAATCCTAACAGAGCGTGAATAACACGTCTACGAGGTCTGTTAAATTAGGGATCAATTGCTGGGTAAATAAAAGCATAGGGGCTCAATGTAACGCAATAAAAATGATAGGGGCTCAATAGAAAAAATCCGCTATCATTCAGTGGCTTAAAAATGGATTTTGCCATTTTATTATATAAAAATAATATACCTATCACATATATCATTTACCTTACCATAAAATATAGTATAAGCTAGAAGATTATATCATACCTCATGTAGGTTGCTAGTTTCTCCCCAAGTAATTCAACATATGGTTCTTTAAAACTAATTTTGTTAAGGCAAGTCAAACCCCTCCACAATTCCATAAGAGTTTGCCGGCCTGAGTACTTTTTTTTTTAATTTTTTTTAGAAAAACCAAGCTTCATTCAAGAAAACTAAGAAAAAATTACATCCAATAACTGGAAGGCTGGAGGTAAAGAGTTTGTCCACACTTCTTCCCAGCCTTCAAGACTAAAAGTAAAAGATGCCAAATTATGAGCTACCTGTATTACAAATTTTGGCCGGCCTGAGTACTGAGTTGACATTTTCATGCAAATTTTGAGAGGTGGCCGGCCTCAATGCAAGATTTACCTCAAATAATAAAATGCATACTTGTAAATAAAAAATTAATAGAGTTAGTGAGTAAATAATTAAATAGTAACTTCTCTTTAAGAACATCCTGAAGTGTAAAGTCTGATTCCTATCGTTATCGATTTAAAAGGGGAGGGATGCCCCCTATTGTGCAATCCATCAAAGTCTAAATCATATGCTCTTCCTATTAAAAAAATTAATTTAAGTAATATTTTAATTTGAACCATGGTATAAACCGTCATATTAAATTAGTTATTTGACAGATTTTTATCGTTTTTATGGTTCTGCCCATGATAATTTTTTATTCAATTGTAACTTAAAATATACGAATTCAAATTTTCCAATAATTGATAATATAATAATTGAAATTTACTTTTGTATTAAAAGGGTTGATTCAATAATGTGAGATTTCATTTGATGGTTTCGTGAAATGTTTTATAATCGGAGATTCTATGTTTGATTTTTTTTTTTTTTTTTTAAATTTGGAAAAGATGAGATAAGAATTGATCTCTTAATCTATTAATGCCTTGAAAGTCACTTGGTCGACGTGCTTGAATCCTTACATATCAAATTTTTATAATAAAAATGTTACACAATGATGTGAAAACAACACATAATTAAAAAAAAAATTCCTCAAATAATTATCATATGGAAATTAGTTTTTGTTTTTGTGGAAGAAATAGAAATGGAATTATTCAGTTTCCACATGCATGCCTATAAATGTACAACTAATATTGCTCAAGTGCAAATATAAAGTATTGAGTAGCAGCAGATCAATTAGCAAGAACTATATATATATATATATGGGGCAATTTACTTATTTATGATAAAAATTTTGCAAAATTCCCATATTATGGTACTTTTTGAAGAAATTTTATTTTTTGTGGTCTTTTTTTTTTTGAAAAAATTCATTTCGCTTCTTCAACGGCCGAAACCACTAGGTGACAAATTTGACCATATACATTTCGCCAGTCTTACTGGCAAAATGCAAAAAAAAAAAAAATAATTTGAACACCATTTCGCCAGTCTTACTGGCGAAATGGTGTTTTAAAAAAAAAAAAAGGCAAATTGCCAGTAAGACTGGCGAAATGCCTCTTATATAAATTGGCATGCACGTACACACACTCATGCACATTGACACACTAACACTCATTCACACACACCAATTTTTTTTTATTTATTTCTAGACATCATCATTACACCAATAAAAAATATTATCTTATTTTTAATGTTAAGGAGTATTTTGATAATAATTAAGTTGTTGTTTGAAAAAAATATATTTTTGAATATTAGAATTTTAACCAAAAGAATTAAATTTTCAAAAGATAGTACAATTATTAATTTCAAAATATTTTTTAATAATTGTTGTATATACTGCCACATATAATTTTTTTCCATATGAATTTATGTTAAATAATTTTTTTATAATAATAATAATAATATAAAGTGGCTTTTATACATTAATTTGCATGAGGTTTTGTGTGTGTTGTATGTGTTGGTGGGCCTAGTGTTTTTATTTTAATTTTTAATTTTAATTTTTTGTTTTTAATTTTAATATTATAATAATTATGATTAATTAATTATAATAATATTATGATTTTTTGTTTTTAATTTTAACATAATTATGATTATTTAATTTAATATATTATAGAAATGATTAAAATTGATAAACAAAAAAAAAATAAAGCTCATTCATATGGTAAAAAAATATATGCTGAGTCCCATGCATATGGTACAAAAAAATTTGCAACCCATTTTACAACCAACCTATAAAAGAAAAAAAAATTGCCCATTTAATTTTTTTGTTTTTTATTTTAATATTTTTATGATTATGTTGCTACAGGGCCA
>CATIWK010214873.1:0-10281 GCA_949634005.1 Mallotus japonicus
CAAAACACAGAGATTACTTCCACACTAAGAAAGCCATACATGCATACATTTAGAGCTCTAGACTACTCTAGAACTTCAACAAATCACATCAAAATCATGGCATATCACATAAAATTTACATTTAAAGCATAAATCAACAAAGAAGCTAGAAAAATGAACAAACAAGCTTGAGACTTAAAAGTAAATAGAACAAGTGAGAATGGTTACTGAAATGAAGCTTTTCAAAGTATTTGACCCTCAGAGATTGAATGAGAGCTTGATCTTAGCTCTGATGCAAGAAATCACCTTCTTCTCCCTTAAGAAATCCACTCCTAGGCTTAGTTTCTCTCCTTCCCTCAAGAAAATCACCCCTCTCTTGCTCCTCAGAGCTCTCCTTTATCTCCTCTTCTTCCTCTGGTTCGTTCTCCCTTCTCTCCAGAAACCAATTCTCTCTAAAAGCCAAAATCCTTCCTTCCCTCTTATCTTCTCTTCCCTTTTAAGCTCTCCTACTACCCATCACTTCCTCACCTTTCTCTTCCCCCTAAGCTAGCTCTTCTCCACTCAAAATCTCCTCCAAAGATGGTTTTTTGCGTGCTGGAGCAGAGGGTTAGGCGTGGGGGACCCACTTTTCTGCTTATTGCATGCTACATTCAATGCAGTATGCAAGTGGGGGGCCAAGAGGCAACCGCCTCTTCGAGGAGGCGATCGCCTCCTTGCCAAGGGCGATCGCCCCTTAGTCAAGAGGCATCGCCTCCTGGGCCTGGGCTGGCATGGGTCGGGCAGGCTCAAGAGCTTTGGTTTGGGCTTGATGGGCTAGGTTTTTCTAAATGGATTCTCAAGTGATTTTTGGACTTTCTCTTGCATTCAAATCTCGTTCTTATCATCAGGCTTGTCGCCCTATTACGGTTCGTCCCCTATTACGGGCCGACCGAATCGGGTGTCTACAATTAGTATATGCAGTGAAAAATATATTGAAATATGATTTATTTAATTTATAAAAGCTGAAAATATAAAAATAGTTATAAAACTAATATAAGCATAGTGAACCATAGGTTTAAAGCCAATAAACAATTATATACAAAATTTAAGATTTAAAAAACAAAAAAATAAAAATTTCCTCCTAGCTTATAGTCTTCCAACTTCTCTTCACGTCTCTGCTCAGTATCTAAGTTTGACCTAATTTGATCATCTCTTCAAGAAATCTTATTTGACTTTAAAAATATATGTATTAATTAAATATATGAGTCCATATATAATTTCTGGCAGCGGTTTAAAGAATAGTTAAAAAAAAAAACCGGAAAAAGGATATTTTGCGCAGACTTGAGAAGGATCACATGTTGGGATTTGTTATGGGCACGTAGGGCCTTATATTATCAGCAGCTAATTTTGCTATGGGCACCTACGACATTATATTATCAGCACAATGGCAGCTAAGATTGATTCTTTCCTTTATGATTGATTAGGGTCCTCTCATGTTGTTTCAACATGATGGATCATGTTAATTTAACCTGCACCATTTATTATGATAAAGATTTTATTTTTTCAAAATTATTTTTGTTTATTTTTTTATTTATTTAATCATTTTATATTTATTATTTTTTAGTAATTTTACTTTTTAATTTAATATTATAAATATATTTATTTAATAATGATATAAATCACGTGCAACGTACGTAAGAAAAAAACTAGTACTATATAAAAGTACTAACTAGTCTTGTTTCGAAAAAGGACATGTTTGTTTTATATAATTACATAAATAGTCTTGTTTTATTTTTGAAAATTTTAAAACTAATGAAAATGATTTAAGTTTGTATTTTAAAATTTAAACTTTTATAATTTGAAATCATATAGAATTAAGCTAAAATAAAATAATTTATATTCTCTTTATCATCAAATTTAATAAAATATATAAATTATAAAATTATTATTATAAGGTCCATATATGACTATTTAGAAAAATCTTATTAAAATATTAATTAATTTATATATATTTTTTATACTTTTGTAATCCATATTAAATAATTAAAAATATTATAAAGTGATAAAAATAATAAATGCATATAAATTATGACTATCTCTTGTATTGAATTTTATCTTGGTATTTAAATATTTTATTGGTCTTATATTCTCCACTTAAATAGATAGATGTTTAATCTCATGCACGAGCTAATTGGGAAAAAAATATAGAATATTGCTTGATGGAAAATCAAAAGTAATAACATGAGTTATCAATTAGAGTGGTGAATTTTTTGGACAAAAAATAAATGTTTATATATTTGTATTATATATAAATTAATACAATATATGAGGTAATGTTTTAATAAAAGTATTTTATTTTACAAGTTGAGATAAAAGTAGTTATATTATTTTAAACATCTATTATATATGAAAAAAATTAGATTGAAAAAAAATAAATATCTATTTTAAGTTAAATATGTATTTTGAATTTCTATACAAATAATAAACGAAGTAATTTAATTTATACTAATATTGATAATAGACTTTTATTTTATATTGAATAGATATTTAAATTTTAAATTTGTAAATAATTAGTAAAGTAATTTAATTTGTAAACATATTTTTATATCTAAACATGTAAAATATATAAGTAACTAATAAAATAATTGAGTTACAAAATTTAAAAATTTTGTTATGATTAAAACTTTATTTATGAATTACTTTTCTTTTTATTAATATTGTTTAGTTATTTTATCAAAAAAACAAATTATTTAGTTATAAAATTAAAAATTAGAAAATAAGTATTACCCAATTTAATTTTTAAATGAAACATATTAATAGTAAACCAAATTTTTATAGTTTTATATTTATTTTTTTTTTCCTTTTTATCTTGTTATTCTTAAGTACTGTATCTATTTTTTGGTGGGCTAAAAAATTTAAATATTTATATATGTAATCTATTTATATGTCATTGGAGACTTAGCATTTGAATATATATTTGTATTGTATAATAACAGAAGCAAAAAAAAATTTCAAAATAAAGATTTTATTTTTTCACAGTTATTTTTGTTTATTTTGTTATTTATTTAATCATTTTATATTTATTATTATTATTATTTTAGTAATTTTACTTTTTAACTTAATATTATATATTTATTTAATAATAATAAAAATCACATGCAACGCTTGTAAGAAAAAACTAGTAATAATAAAAGATTCTAATATTCCCTCTAATTTCTTTGGGTATTCTGCTGCCATAGAATTTGGCATCGACTCTTGTAATCAAAAGCAATTTGTTTTTTTTTTTTTTTTTGAACAAATAATATCATAGAAGAAACTAAGAACCATTACAAGCCATGTCCGAATGAATCAGCTTAAAAAGCTGAGGGTGAACATTAAAGACATTGTTCGAAGCAAAAAAACATGAGTTGTGCTTGGACAACCAATCAACGACAACATTAGCTGATCTGGGAATGTGTCTAAGAGAAATACTACTCCGAGACAGCAGAAGATTCTTGACTTCTGGGGCAAATGATGCAACTTCCCACGGAACTTCATGCTAAAGACCTATGAGAATCTGAACTGCTTTTAGACAGTCTGATTCTACTTGGCAATTCTGAGATAGCCATCTATTGGCAAACTGGAGAGCTTCACGAATAGCCAACATTTCCGCTTGGACTGCTGAGTGACTATAAGTTTTTGCAGTTCCAATATGAATTGTTCTGCCCAGATGGTCTCTGCAGATGAAAGCCAAATTACTAACTCCAGTCTGGTTACAATAAGAAGCATCTGTATTGATCTTCCAAGTTCCTTCCTGCGGATTGATCCAATGGGATGGAGTTGTAATTAAAACACTTCCATCTAAGGTTGGAGTAGAGGAGTTTGAAGACTGAGAGTCTTGAATATCCTTCCACCAATGTTTGATATTGTTTACTGTGTTAATCGGGGACTCCACTTCTCTATTGAAGACAAAATTATTCCTTGCTTTCCATAAGAACCAGCAGACACCTGCTATTAGATTGAGGAGTTCCGCATTCCCCAAGGAGCAGAGCGTATCCTTGATGGCAATCCACCAGCTTCCAAAATTATTAAACCCAACATCATTAGGAACATAGCCGAGAGGACTACCAAACCAGACTAAACAAGAGTCATTGCAGAAGAATAACAAATGCTCTATAGATTCAAGCTGTTTCTGACATCTGGGATATTCAAGACTGACATTTATACCCCTGACTCTTAAACTTTCTCCCGTGGGAAGTGCATTCCTTATACATCTCCAAATAAAAATTTTCACCTTAGTGGGAATAAATAAGGACCAAACAGAAGACCAGAGTTGAGATTGAGGGCCAGGGTACCTTGTGGAAGAGGAAGGTTGCTGAAGGTTCCTTTGGATTCTTTGTGCCTGCTTTAGAAGCTTGTAGCCTGATTTAACACTGTAGCTTCCATTAGTTTCATGATGCCAGATGATTCTGTCTTGACCTGCTAATTGTGGGACTGTTATTCTTTTGATGGCTAACCGCTCCTCTTCAGAGAAAAGAGACTGTAAATGGTGGTCATTCCATTTCCTGCATGAAGGATCTATCAATTCCTTTACATAATTAACATTGCAGCCATCTGGTTTTGGAGTCATGACCTTGAAACTTAGCAACGTTGGAACCCAAGAATCTAACCATATATTGACAGTTGACCCAGAACTAACATTCCACCTACTTCCTTGAGCGATTAGCTCCCTGCTGGAAAGAATACTCTGCCAGATCCATGAAGGCTTGGAGCCTTGTTTGGCTAGAGGGAAAGATGTGAAGGGATTGCTTTTTGCAATTATCCATCCAAATTCCTTTTTGCATATTGCTTTTAACAAGTTGTATCCTAACCAAGAATATATATATATATATATTTTAACTTTTTTTTTTTAACAACTATTACATGTATATGGGTTAGGGGCGAGGGGGGATTAGAGACCCTAACCACTACAATATGCCAAATCCTATGGCTTGTGGTTGAACCACCAGGCTCAACCAATATCTGAAATGCAGATAATGTGGAATGGTAGAGTTATCAACTTTTTCATGAACTTGGCTGATAAAGTACTATGAAATTAAGTGCTTTGGATGCAAACAAATTTATAATTTTGTTGACGGTATTGTAGCTCAAATAAGCTGATACATATGGCACCAAGCTGATAGTAATACTGCAATGTGAAGACTGCAGTAAATTAAATGAAGTTAATGTTGGGAACAAGTTTACCTGTGGGTCATTTGCTGATAGTAATGCTGCAATGTGAAGACTGCAGTAAATTAAATGAAGCTACATGAAATACACCCACACATCCATCAACGACTGGATCCAAAGCTCCTTCTTCAAGTAAATTTTTACCAGAAGATACTACAACAAAAAAATATTCAAGATCAAGTGATTTGCCCCTAAAATAGAGAAAAAGAAAAGAGAGATTACACTGTTTCTAACACCAGATCCAGAAAAATTTTTAAAAAGAAAATTTCTTTGAATGCAATTTTTTTTTTTTTAAATGAAGGGTTAATACACTCGCTCAGATCAGAAACAGTTGCATTAACAGTGTAACCTCTCTGTAGCAAGAGCTTGACAAGCCAAGAAGCAATACAACCTCTCTGTAGCATAAGTTGAAATAGATCATGAATCAACATAAATGTAAAACTTATAATATTCCTTAAAATAGAGAGCCAGCCTTGAAAAATAAGTGAAATTGTTCGTATGCTGGCTGTAGAGAAGATGCATAATGAGAGTAACAGAAACATATACAAACTTGATTAGCAGAGGCAACTCAGTTTGTTTTGTAAATAAACACTGATGAATTAACTCATTGCAAAATATTACCCAACAAGAGCAAAAAATCAGAGAATAAGAACCATACTTAAATCAAAACCAAAGGGTTAAGATAAAAGATAATGAATTGTCTAATACAAAGAAATTCGCTTTAAAATAATAAAAATTTGAATATTTCACTTTTTTTATTAAAAAAATATAAAAATTAAAATATAATTAAAACAAATATTTATCCCAGCCTTAGTGATCTACGGGTCAAGTGTCACTGGAACACCCTAATCCACCAGGGACTGAGCTCCCTTTGTAATATGGCAAAAAATAAATAAATAAATAAATAAAAAATAAAATAAAATTTACCCACGATTATCTTCTTCATTGAGAACTTCAAGTGCTTTATCAATTCCTTGGTTATCTAATTCCAATAACATCACCTTCTGGACTTGACAAAGTGACTTGGATAATTCCATTGTCAATCACCACCTAAACACTGACACACATATGAATACTTGTAGCTGCGCCCCAAGACCAAAACTTGGGCTGTTAGTGGATTAATATTTCTGCAAATAAATAAAGAAAAATTATTCTCAAAACAAAAAAATAAATAAATAAAGAAAAATGATGCAAGTGTTGGCAAAAGTGGTATAAATAAGATGATTAAACTTGGCTCATCAGAAGATTGATGTTGAATGTTGACTAGCCAATTAGCCATGCGAAAGAAAATAAAACGAAAAATGCAGGAAGCCCACCATTGCAATATTCTTGCATCAGTTTCCCATTAAATGGAAGGGAATTTCAGAATTATGGTGAATCAGTGGATGCATCTGAGAAATCAAACGATTCAAATTAAAACTTCCAATTTAATAGTTTTGAACAAATGAAAAAGTTGAGGAATTTGCAGAGAAGAAGCAGAAGCACTAACCTGCCTTGTCTAGTAGATATTGACCCTTCCGTTGGATTTTAGTGTCATCAAATAGAATATTTGGGATGTGAGAAATGGCATGCCAATTTTGAGCAAACTTATTTCCATATCTTTCCTTCAACTTGGGACATCCATAGACGGATAATTCTCGCGTAGAGGTTAAGCGATGCAGCATCTCATCTTGATCTTGAGGCAGAAGAGAATATAAATTTGGGCATCCCCAAATTGATAATTTTTGAAGAGACTGGAGATGCAGGAGTTCAGCAGGTACGGATTCGAGATCTTGAATTTTGCTAATCTCCAGCATCTTCAATTTACAGAGAGCTGGAGTAACCACTGGAGAAGAAGAAGAAGAAGAAGAAGAAGAAGAAATTGATGTTGTTGTATTCAGAATATGCTCCAAAAATTGCACGCTTATTCTGCTCACATCCAGGGATTTATCCAAAGATGGAAAAAGAGGCAACCAATTCAACTTAGGACAGTACCCACAGATAAATTGGGAAAGACAAGGGAATTGGGGTAGCTTTGCGAGTGATATGATTGTTGAATCATTGTCACCATCATCATCTGCTATGGTTATCTTCTACCACCATCCCATTAGCTTCGGACAAAACGAGAGCTGGAGAAACTTTAGGGATGGGAAAAAAGTTGAAGTTGTTGCTTCTCCTCCATTTATTAGCCACTTCTCCATTTCTATGTACTCTAAATCACATAGATTAGAAACAACTAATGATTCAAGAGTAGGGATTTGATGTAATGGTGGGAGATACTGACACCTCGTGCAATCCTCAAGCTTAAGATGAACTAAATTGGTGAGGGAAGAAAGCCAAGTGGAGACCCTCATGCCTCTGTATCCATTCACTTCTAACTCTTTAAGAGCTGGGTGTGGTTGGAGATTTTGCAATGACATATCCTCCTCATCATCATCATCATACTTACCACCCCATTCTAACATCAATGATTGAATATGTTGCTTCTCTTTCAAAAGAGCTGGAGAAGACTTCAACTCTGATTTCCCAAGATTTCTAATATGGAGACCTCCTCTCAAACTATTTAGCCTATTCAATTCATCTATTCTACCATGCTTCTTCTTCTTCTTCTTCTTCTTATCTTTCCCCACTACAAACAGTGACAAGGTCTGAAGGGAAGTCAATTGCCCCAGCCCACTCGGCATGTAACCCAAACTCGGACATTCCTCACAATACAAATGCCTCAGATTAATTAGCCTTTTAATATCCTTTGGCAGTGACTTGAGATTCCCACACCATGACACATTTAGCACTTGCAGATTTTGTAGTTGGCTAATCGAATTGGGAAGTGTTTTGATTTCATGATTGTAGGAAACATTAAGATATCTCAAATGTTTTAGATTTTTAATAGAAGAAGGAATTTTTGACAGGAAGATATTATAGTAATCAAATGCTCGTAAGCATGGTAATTTTGAAAACATAACTTTGTTAATTTCTTCTCCAAAGAAAGCATGTAACTGAAAAGAATACTTTGTTAACCCACAAAGAAAGCTTCGCAACTTTACTGCATTGCTTAAGCCAACTATTGACAACTGTGACACATCAGTAATTGCTACATGGAATGCTGTATTTTCTATGTTTTTCACTCTTCCGTTTAAAATGATGATCCCCGCCCCAGCAACTAAAGTAGCAAGGTCATTCATCAAATCATGCATTTTGCAACTTTCTACATTGCCAAATTTATCCCATTTCACTTCTTGGAAAAATGACCTCCACCACAATTCCATAAAATACTCAACTCCAATATCTTCAAGACACTGACTTGAATTTGATGACTCAACAGTGATAAACCCTTGTGCCATCCAAAGATGAATCAATTTCTTCACATCAATCCTTGTGTCTTTCGGAAATAATGCACAGTATGCAAAACAATGCTTCAAATGCGATGGAAGACTGTTATAGCTCAACTTAAGTGTTGGTAAAATACTATTTTCATCTTGGGATATGTTTGACATTTCTTTTCCTAAAAAGGAAGACCACTCACTTCTTGCATCTTTATAGTACAAAACACTTGCAATAGTCTTTATTGCAAGGGGGACGCCAACACACTTTTCCACAATTTTCATTCCAACTTTTTTCACTTCATCATTCTCTAATTCTTGCCTACTTTTAGACACTACACGCGAAAACAAAGACCAAGACTCTGACTCAGACAGGCCTTTCAAAGCATGTTCTTTCATGCTTGTTAGCTCAGCTACTTGTCTACAACGCGTAGTTACTAATATCTTACTTCCATTTGCACCTCGAATCAATAATTTTTTCAGACTATCCCATTTTTCTCTATTATCATTCCACACATCATCTAAGACTAAGAAATATTTTTTACCATTGATCATCTTTCCAACTTCAGAATTCAATTTTTCTAGATCAGAGTCTCCTGATTTTGTACCCATTATAGAGCCCAAAATATTTTTGACATCAAAAGGATCTGATACACACACCCATTTTTTAAACTCAAACTGATCACTAACTTCCTTATCATTGAAAATGAGTTGAGCAAGTGTGGTCTTCCCTAGTCCTCCTATTCCAACTATTGACAGAATTGATACATTCTCCTCAGAATTGGGAGCCAACAAAAATTCTATGACTGCCCTTTTATCCTTTTCTCTCCCAACAACGACTTCAGGTACAGAGGAGTCACTATCTCTGACCTTGGTTCCTAAACGTCTTTCATCCTTACGAACCTCTAAACGAAACTCTCTATTGGCCTTAATCTCATCAAATCTCTGCCTAATGGCCTTAACTTTATATCCCATCCTATAAACATAAACAAGTTGATTTGAATGGGAAAGAAAAGGCTTACCTCCTGAGTCATTCTATTTCCAGTCATCACCTGACGGTGCAAAGCTTCAGTGGCAAAGTCATCCAGTAAGTCATCTGCTTCATAAACAACTTCTTGAAGCTTCTCCAGCCAACCCTTGACCTGATGGTTATGTGATTCCTGCTCCTCAGCATCGAGAATGACATCACGGATGGTGGAAACTGTTTTCTCAAGTTGCTTGAGTTCATCATTGACACCCCACCACACTCCTATCTCTTGGATGGCGCGGGAACCCAGCTTCTTAATGATTTCCCCAGCTAAATTGAAGAGAACTCTTTCGGCCATTTTTGTTTTTTGGAGTGAGAAGAAAATGCTATAGGTATGTGTGTTAGAGGGTGTAAAAAGATGAAATGGCAGGAAATGAAATGACACTACTTAAAAGAAGCTCGCCAAACTGTTTGTGCCTTCCATATGAAGTCTATGAGATTCTAACTGATACCTGCCAGCTACTTTTCAAACGAATGTGTACAGTCACTATCACGTGGTTAACAGTTGACTCAGGGAGCCAAACATCATGACCAGCAATTGTAAATCTCATATGCTATTTTGCTGACCTGCTTCGATTTCCTCATTTTCTATGAGATTCTAACTGATACCTGCCAGCTACTTTTCAAACAAATGTGTGTACAGTCACTATCACGTGGTTAACAGTTGACTCAGGGAGCCAAACATCATGGCCAGCAATCGTAAATCTCATATGCTATTTTGCTGAAAAAGCTCCGTTTCGCTCTGGTTTGAGAAAGAAGTGCTCTGGTTTGAGAGTGTAGCACTCTGTT
>CATIWK010214920.1:0-15802 GCA_949634005.1 Mallotus japonicus
AGATAATTTTGAATCACCACATTTGGACTTCTGTGGCTCAAGATATTTCTGAAATACTAACAGTTGTGCAATTTAAAATGGCAGCCGCATGTACTGACTTCGTCTTAAGATTTGCATGCCCAAATGAACTTGGATTTTGACATGTAAGCTCAATTCAGAAAGCTTAAGATGTCTACTTCAAATGTGAAGAAGATAACTTTCTCATTACTGGGCTCTAAGGATGTCAAAAGCCTTCATGAATCTCAGAGGTCGAACCAGCCCAGTATATTCATACTTAATTTTAGCTTCCAATAGAGTCCTAACTTATACACACTTAAATAAAATTATTAGCAACTTAAATTGATTGTCAAAGATCAAAATTAGGAGTTTGATCATGCAAATGGTCAACAGATATTAAGTCAACTAATAGGTACATATTTGAGAAATGATGTACTAGATCGATCCAATATGAGAATACTACATGAATAATTTTCATAAGTGATTCTCACTATAGTAGTAATATTTTAGTCCTTTAACTTGAAATCACCATAGTTTCCTACATAATGAGTTTTTTATTTTAACATATTCTAACATCATCTTTAACAGGATAATGGAATAAATTGTTGTTGGATATGGAATGAGTTATATGAGGAATATGAGTAATTGAGAAAGAATTCATCCCTCATTTGTTCTATGATATATATGGGCCCCTTGATAAATTAAACTGAGACCAATGCATGACCATGCTGAAATGAGTTGATAAAGAATTATTGATATAAGTGTATTTAAGATTAAGAAATAATATGATCAAATAATATAATGATGATATAAATCATGTCTTATGTTCATTCAAGATATCTTGTGACAAAAGGACGATAATACTTATTGTGAATTAGGTTATGTCGGGTTACCGACCTTCATATGACTTGAGTAGTCATAATGTCTTGTTAGAGACCACTTATAATTATGGGATAGGAATAAGATTTTAGGCCTACTACCAATGTTGTGTGAACCTATAAGGTTGCACACTTAGAACAGGCCCAAAACAGACTTCGATTAACCTACCTAGTCTTAGTGTATATATATATCCTTCACATGACTTGAGTAGTCATAATGTCTTACTAGAGACCACTTATAATTGTGGGCTAGGAATAAGATTTTGGGCCTACTACCAATATTGTGTGAACCTACAAAGTCGTACACTTAGAACAGGCCCAAAATGAACTTCGGTTAACCTACCTTAAAAACTCAATTATAATTAATCTAAATGAGAAATGGATTGGTTGTGGGTGTTAAAAATCTTAACTTAGGGATAAGTTAAGTGAAGATGTAGGTTTATTGATAAACCAAACTCCTAATATTCCTCGTCTCAATTCTTTTCATATCTTCCTCTTCAATCCTTTTAATTTTTAATTTTTCTCTATCTTCTTTAAAATCTCAATTAGCTCTATTCAACCCCCTCTAGGGCATTTCACTTTATATTCACCATGCTACTAGAATTGGTATTTTTTATAGTTTTAAAATAATCATAGAGGCACTTGGATTATTGCAAGTGGTTATCTTCAATCATTTTATTTGCTTTTCTTTTCACTATGTAGTAAGTCCACAATGAAACACCATCCATGACTTTCCTTTATATCCTATTTTACAAGGAAATGACCTTCCATTTTGATTCTCCCTAAGATCTTCAAGATACTTTCTAGCTAAGTATGTTGAATTAACCAAATTATAAGTGAAATCTCTTAGACATATGTGTTCTATTTTGAACGTTTTAATCTTAAAGGTAGAGCCCATTTGCATATATGATGCATGAATCATGAAAACCACATTTATCCTTACAAATAACAATAACCCTCATTGAGTTGTTCTTTAAGTATATATAAGTGTATCCTCTTCTAACAACCTATTCCTTTAATGCTCTCTTATAGACCTCCTTGTTTACAAACTTCATTCTTTTACAAAGTTGTGGGTCACTCATTCATGTTGCTTCATCAAAGTCTTGATATGATTTTTAGTCTAAACTATACAAATTGCCTACGTCATTATCAACTACTGGTTCATTAAATTCACTAAAGTCTTCCTCATCAAATCTACCCCAATCTATTCATTTTAAGCTTTATTAGCTTCTTCATTTTCATTTTCATCAGCTACCTTCACCACCTTTGTCTACATTATTTTGGTTCTTATTAAATTCACCAAATATATCATCATTGCATCCCTCCATGTCATTATATAATTGGCTAGCTCCACTGCATCCATTGTCAATTTCATTTCAAGAATCATCATCCTGACTTAAAATAAAGTCACTTCCATCAGAGTTATTACTCTATAAGTCATCATCACCTACATTCCCACCCTCAGGCTGTACTTTTACCTTTAGTTCAACACTCTCACTTGCAGCCTCAATATTATAAGTGTTTGTTTCTTGCTCTGTCTACATTTCCACACCCTCACTTATAGTTTATGCACTAGTAGTTTTATATGGTCTAAAATGTATCTCAATATTAGTAAATTCATCAAAATTTTCTTTCAATGACACTACTAACTCCACACTACCATTATCTTCCAAATTGTCCCTGTGTTTTTGTAATTATTGTAAAATGATTTAGAGTTTACTATTACTCTAGTCCTAATATCAACATTTATAAGATCAGGTGTGGCAATAAAAAAATCTCTATATACTCATAACCCTGGTTGTAATCTAACATATTATTGACATTTTGATCAAAAATAATTTCCTCATATGATTCATTGCTCGTTAACTCAGAAATTTCAAACCTCATTATATAATCTATATCAACATTGTTATAACTAAGATCCTTAGCATATCGTTATAACTCAAAAATTGACAAATAATCTATATCAACATCAGTCATTTCTAAAATATCTTGACCAATATAAACCAGTTTTCTAAGGTTTCCCAATGACCCCCATGGTATATTGAAAGTTTAATAAACTCACTTATGGTTACTTAACAAAAGCAATGCATTCAAGAACAACACTATCGATGGAGACAATAAAGCATGATGGAACACAACTCAACTATACATACAAGTATCACCAATCCATTTCACTATAAACCCATTTTCAAAGACCTAACCCATTTAAGTTTGGAGCAAGACATATCTTTGCACTAATGCAAACAGTAACACCTTCCCTAAGCAAAGACTCCAATTTCTTCCTTCAATGCGATTTTGATTCTCTAATCAATCAGGTGTGCTACGCCTGAAAGTGTGAAATTATACCCTATTTTATTTTCAAGCAAAATTTTTGTTTAATTAATAGTTAGAAGAAAAATTTATGTTTGATTTTGAAGTAGATGAGAGAAATTTAGGATTAAGGATTTGAAATTGAGATTTTAGGGATTTTATATAAATACTTTAGGTTAAAATCTTTATTATATATGTTATTTATCCCTTTTGCCCTTGAATTTTTTGTGTAAAAAAAGACATGTTAGATACCACATCGACTTGCCACATATGCATATTTAATGTGAATTGATAAGTGTGAAACATGTTGTATTTTGAGCACAGGTTCTTTAGATTTTAGTGTCGATAGTATAATAAATATTGAATTTTTTTACCAACTTGGGTTTAAAGTTTATGAGTCTAGGTAATTAAGAGTTTCAGATGTTTAATTATGATTTTAGTATTTTATATATGTGAATTTTATGTATTTTTATTTTGATTTGATATGGAAGATGTACAAGATAGAGCTGAAACGAAATTTGCAAAAGGTAGAAATTGATTTAAAGATTGTATGAAGATGTACAACTGTGTATGGATAAAGACACAACCATGCCCGAGTTGTTGTTTCACAGAGATCAAGACACACGACTTTGTGTAGAAGGAGACACAGTCGTGCCTGAGTAAGTACTTTTCAGTTCTACAGAAAAGGCACAGACACGACTATACACATGAAGTTGCACGACTATGCCTGGATGGACACATTTTTGGCCTGCCAGTTCAAACACGGACATGGTTATGCACATGAGGAGACAAGACTATGTTTGAGGTAGTGATTTCCAATGAGAAGAAGACGCACGACTATGTGCGAATAGAGACACAACCATATGCCTCCAGCGGTCCAAATTCATTTCAAATTTTAAAGAGCAATAATGAGGAGATATAAATACATCTCTTTCCCTTTTTAAAAAAGGAAGCTAGATTTTTTGAAAGTCACTAGTGAAGAACAAGAACAATTACATTTATTTTTATTTTTCATTTTTCTTTTGAGAATTCATTTTAGTTATTGAATCACATTTGATTGAGAATTGAAGATTCAAGAATAATATTTTAGCTATCATTTGAATTCAAGAGGAAGCAAAAGAGAATTTTCTTTTACCATTTCTTCTTTATTTAATCTTTGATAATATGATGATGGTTTTTTAATTCTTTATTATTTGTTTTTCTCTTTCAATCAATATGAGTAGTTAGATTGATTAATTAGGGTTTTTAATATGGCTCAACATGAACCTAATTTGAATTAAACACTTAATCAAAAGTTATTCATTCATTGATTGTTATTGAGATTAATGTTTTTTTAATTGATCACCCATTGAATTGATTTAGAGAATGAATTAAATTGAGAGATTAATTCTATTGAGATTTAAATAATAATCTATTAACTGATTAAATTAGTTAAGAAACAATTTAATAGTTAATATTGCTTTTAAAAGCTGTGATTTAAGTTGATTATAATTGATTGCTTAATTTAGTGAGAACTAGATAATTGGGTAATTAGTAAATTTGACTAATTGTGAGATTGCTTGAGAGATAATTTCTTAATTTTAAAGATGCTTGCAAATTGAATGAATGTCACATTTGAAAAATGAAATTACCATAATCTTTTGAATAGTAGAGCTAGGGATAAAAACCCTAATATTTGATTTTGAACCGTGAAACTTTAAGTATTGTAGCCTAGATATTGTTTAAGTTTAATTAACTCAATTTCCATTGTCTTAACAGGTGATTACCAAGAGTAATTCAATAATTAACTTTCAATCTCTGTGGCAACAATATTTATTACTAGTACAATTTTGTGCGCTTGTGGATTTTTGCTACCACTAATACATAGATACATTTTGTTCTCAAAATTAACTTATTTATGTGAAATTTATTGCATTTTATTAGTTAAATAAATAACAATGGAATTTTATATTTGTGCAAATAAAAATTAACAAATATCCGGATAATATAATTAATGTATAATAAGAGTGTAATATATTGAGAGCAAGTAAGATTTTTTTTTAAATAAAATAAAAATACTTAAATTTAAAATTTTAGTTATAAAATATTAAATTTATGAAAAGTCATTTTTATTCAAAAATAAATCGAATTTCATAAAAATACTAAATGTAAATATTTATTAAAAACTAAAATGAAATATATTTAAATATGTATTATATAATTTTTATTTTATTTTAGTGAAACATTTAACAAAAAGACATATTGGTGTTAAACGTATGGCATATGTAACTTTTTATACATTTATTTTAATTTTTAAAATTTGATAAAATTGTCTTAATTTGCTTTTTTTTTTTTTTGCAATTTTACTATAATTTGCCATTTGATCAAAATTGATAAAATAAAATAAATAGATATAGCTACCTGAACAATTCAGTCGCAATATGTGCATCATTTTGTTAATTTTTTTTATCAAGCTATCAAATTTATGAGAAGTTATGAATATTGTGATTTTTACTAATAAACCAAATAAAAAAAAAAGAAAAGTACAGGGATCTAGATGCAAAAGTTAAAGGACCAAATTAAACTTTCGTTCGTCTGACTTCTCTGAACAGACATGACATTATTTAAAAAAAAAAAAAAAAGTATAGAAATGTGTTTCCTGTTTGTACCTTGTGAACAATATAGGAGAAATGAGCAACGTTTCAAAATATACAAGCATACGAAGCGCTGTAATTTGAAGGCCGTCCTACTTTTTTTTTTTTTCCAACGGAATTTGATTTTTAAGCGGGAAAGTGTATTTTCAAAAGTTTTTCTTCTTTTGATTCATTGAATAATGGACTTTGAAGGCGACATTTATTTCGCATCCAACTTGGAATTTCAGAGCCATATTTTGGGTAGTTAGCGATTTAGCGCATCACCATCAAAGATCGAAGATTTAAGGGTCAGCACAATTCAGTTCGATTAAAAGAATGCAATTCTCTAAAGTTATTTTAAAATATCGAAGATTTAAAAAATTATAACTCAGAAATTGCTTCAATTTTTAGGTTCGGTGCAATTTAAATATTAAAATTTTTTATTCAATTCGGTTTGAAGATCAATTCTTTTTTGGATTAAAATTTTTAATTCAATTGGGTTCAGAGATTGATTCTTTTCTAAATTAAAAAAAAAATAAAAATATAATTTAAATTAAATTATTAAACTACAAACAATTTTATAATTTTATCATAAAATTAAATGATTTTTATAGTTTTATTTATCATTATTTTTTACTATAAAAATTTTAAAAAAAATTATAACACTCTAATATATTATATAATTATTATATTTTTATGAAAATTTTATATAATTAATATATATCATAAAATAATAATAACAACACCATAGTTATTAAAAAATATATTATATTACAATTTTCTTATTGAAGGAAAATTTAAATTTTTCAACATAAATTATACAATAATATTCTAAAATGATATTTGTTTGGACCCAAATTTAATTTTGTGTTAAATTATAAACTTTTTGATTATTCATTAATTATTGACCCAATGTTGATTAATTAAAATTTTTGAGGCCTAAAATAAGTGAAAAGTCCGGCTCATATCAATGCAACTTAATGACTAAGGCAGAGGATTCTGGAGATGGAGACAACTGTTTAGACACAGATTGGGGAAGAAGGTTGCGTTTGGGAAGTTATGTGAATTTATTTTCTCAGAAACGGAAAACTTTTGAGCTGGAGAATTTATTTGGGGAAATAAAGTCTGCAACTATAAAAGGACGCAGAATGATAGAAGGAGATATACAATTCACCAATCACCAAGACAACTAGACAATCAATCATCAATCATCCAATCATTATCAACAATTATCATCAACCAATCATTATCAACACTCGGTTTTGTTTTTCTTTTAGTTATTCAGTACTCAAACTTGTAGTCAATTTCATCAGTGCAAAATTTATTTTTTTAGCAAATTTCTCTTTGTTAACAATCATTTCAATTTATAAAGTCTTTGTTGAAATCCAAACAAATTGTGGTAAAGGCGTTTGGAATCCACAATTGTCTGAAAAGAAGTCAAGAATCATTTGAGGAAATATTCCTCTGGCACGCTAGCACAAATTCACCAACAATATTTTAACACGCACAAAAAATTGGAGAAATAATTTTGGGACACTCGGTGGGACTTGTTTCAACCAAAGGATATGTTACCAAGTGAAAAAGAAATTTTCAAAGTTGGACAATTTGCCTGTAAAAACAGGTAATATATGGAAACAAATTAACGCGGACTTAGTGCCTCAAGATCACTCTTGGACCGAAGCACCTTTTGGCTGTTCAAGCCGAAATTCGATGATCATTAGTGCTCAAAATATTCTCACGAAAGGAATAGACTTAATATTGCAGATAAAGAGTTCTCTCTAAGACTCTATGCAAAAATGCAATAATGCTATACAAAAAATGAATAGTTCATTTTGCTTTCTAAACTGGAAAGTCAAAATTCTGCACCAAAAGTGGTGATTCAACAGAAATCCGGATATTCATATATTGCTAAACCAAATTCTAAGGAGTCCAGATTCATGATGATGACAACAGGTAAAATCTAAGTCCACAATTTAATGAGGAGGTTGTTCATAAAAAAAGAGGCCCGAGGGGCAATATTCCTCATAAAGAACAAGCATTTCCCTAGGGTTGAGAACCATATCCCTAAGTCAGAGACCGTTTCCCCAGCGACCAGAGCAAAGCACAAGGGTTGACATTTTACCTGAGGAATAATCAATTTCTAAAGGCTAAACATTGGTTCCTCAAAGTCAAATGCTAATTCGTCAAGCTCATTTGCCTTCTCCTTAATGCCTAAGGGTGGGAATAGACCTGGATATAAAAAAGGAGGCAATACTTATAGAGAAAAATTCACTTTCCTCAATAACATCAACCAATTCTTACCAAGTTAATTATGTACTTCATTTTTGAAGATTTTGAATTTTTCAAAAGATTTAGATTTATGTTTCATTAGATAGACATAGCCATATCTACTGAAATCATTTATGAAAGTGATGAAGTACTGAAAACCTCCTCTAGTAGTTGAACTTAATGGTCCACATACATTAGAATGTATAAGGCCCAATAAGTCATTAGCCTTCTCACTATATCTAGTAAAAGATGTCTTAGTCATTTTTTATAATAAACAAGATTTACATGTTTCAAATGATTCATAATCAAATGAATTCAAAAGCCCATGTTGGTAAAGCTTTGGAATGTGTTTCTCATTTATATGGCCTAAACGACAATTCCAAAGATAGATAGTGTTTAAATCATTAGATTTAAACTTATTTATACCAATGTTATAAATGGACTTTTCATCAGTGTCTTCAATGTTTAAAACATAAAGACCATTAGTTCGCGAAACATATCCAAAGAAAATATTATCATGATAAATGGGGCATTTATTATTCATAATATTAAACTCAAACCCATCATTGTCCAAACAAATGAATGCAACAGTTTCTATAGCATACCTCTAAAAGGAGATTGAAAGGTCTGACTGACTCATCATTGACCAACCAATATTTAATAAAGTTCGATTTCTCCGTTCAGACACACTATTCCATTATGGTGTTCCAGTTGGAGATCATTGTGAAATTATCTTATAATCTCAGAGATGATCTATAAATTCTTGGCTTAAATATTCACCACCTGAATCAAATCTAAGTGCTTTAATATTCTTACCAAGTTGATTATGTACTTCTTTTCTTGAAGATTTTGAACTTTTTAAAAGATTCAAATTTATATTTCATTAGATAGACATAGCCACATCTATTGAAATTATCTATGAAAGTGATGAAGTACTGAAAACTTCCTCTAATAGTTGAACTTACTGGACCACATATATCAAAATGTACAAGGCCCAATAAGTCATTAACCCTCTCACCATGTCTAGTAAAAGGTGTCTTAGTCATTTTTCCTAATAAATAGGATTTACATATTTCTAATTATTCACAATCAAATGAATTCAAAAGCCAATGTTGGTGAAGCTTTGAAATGCGTTTCTCATTTATATGGCCTAAGTGACAATGCCAAAGATAGGTAGTGTTCGAATCATTAGATTTAACCTTCTTTGTATCAATATTATAAATGGACATTTCATTAGTGTCTTCAATGTTTAAAATATAAAGACCATTAGTTCATGGAGCATATCCATAAAAAATGTTATCATGATAAATGGAGCATTTATTATTGGTAATAATGAATTCAAAACCATCATTGTCCAAACAAGAAACAAAAATAATAATCTTTCTCATAGCAAGTACATAATAACAATTTTCCGAATTTAAAACAAGTCCACTAGACAAAGTTAACTTATAAGTCCTTACAGCTAAAAGCAGCAACTCTTACTCCATTTCTAACTCGTAGGTCCACTTTGCCTCTAGCCAATGTTCTACTCCTTTTTAGACCCTGTACATTAGTACAAATGTGAGATCTAGATCTAGTACGTAATACCCAAGAATCAAAAGTAGATAAATTAACTTCTATAACATGAATACTTAAAGAGGCAGTCGCACTACCCTTATTCTTCTTTAGATCATCCAAATACAGCTTGCAATTTCTTTTCCAATGGCCTAGCTCATTGCAGAAAAAGCATATTCCCTTCTTTGGCGTTTTTGCTTGGGGTTCAAATTTGGATTTGGGCTTGGTCTTAGGCTATCAATTCGAAAATAGATTTACTGTTTTATTCAATCATATTAATAAAAAGGATTACATAATTTGTTTTCTCAAAAATAGTATGCGTTATACAGAAAATCATAATTCTAATTATTGTTTAATCACATTAAACAGTTATAAACATTAATCAAATTAATATATTATACTATTTTATACATATTAATATAATCATCACAAAAACAAAACCAGTTTTGATAGAATTTTGAGAACGCCTTTTCAAAAATGTATTATTCATAAAAAACATATATCACGTATATACTTAATCAACTTAATCGAATTACAAGTGGCTTTGATACCACTGTTGGGATTTCATTATTCAAACACGCAGCGAAAATTAAAAATTTTAATCACAAGCCCCTCACAAGATTCATGAAATTCGATTAAATGATTTATTTAGGGTTTCCAAAACTTTACCAAAGATGAAAAGGGGCAAGATTGTTGGAATGATGAGAGGGGGGCTCACGCTAGTGACACCTTACCTCAAGCTTTTGGTATTCCTTGTCGGATTAAGACGTCTTCAATATAGCAACGTCCTCTACCAGTATCCATACGAACATGATGGCCAAAATGAATTAGTGAGCTAGTACCCTTTCTCGAAGTCTCACTTTTAATCTCAATGTTTTTTTCTTTTCTCAAAAAGGTGAAAACGAAGAGGCAAAAAAACGAATTGTGTGTGAAACACTAGAGAAAGATATATATATATATATATAACAATTGGGCTGGCCACGAATGATATAAAGTTGGTCAAAGAGGCCGGCATATAAAATTTCCTCCTTTTTATACCCCAAACCGATAAAGCAATTTAAAATTTCAAAGGGCCTGTTTGGTTAGCTATTTATAGCAGCTGATAGCTGATAGTAATTGTAGATAACTGATAGTTGATAAATATGAACTGTTTGGTAAAATTTTGTTCGTTGTTACTGTTTGTATGTCAAATGACTATTAAAGATATAATTTGTTTGTAAATATAATTTCATATACTTCTTATAATATTTTTAGTTATGCAAATTATTTAAAAAAGTATATAGTAAGAAATAATAATATATTATCTTTAATTTATATATTATTAAAATAATTAATAGAAATTATTTAAAAATAAATTTTGAAATATAAATATTATTGTCTAATATTTAAAAATAATTATAACTATAAATATTATAATTGTAATTTACAATAATATTTATTTAATTATGAACTATAAAAAATTAATTAGGTACATTTAATTTAAATGGAGTTATTTGTTATTAATTATTTTTAATAAGGGTAAAATAATTTAAATAAAAAATAAATACAAATAAACTATCAACTGATGGGAAAAAGCTCTAAAATAAAACTTATCAAATCAACAATTGTTTTGGGTTTATTGCACAAACGGTACCATAACTTTGACCCATGTTTCAAAATGGTACTAGATTTTCAATTTTTTTCTTTTTGGCACGTTAATTTCTATTTTGTTTCAGATCATAGTCCCTTAATGATTTCCGATCAAATTTAGCATATGGGGCAGCTTGAATAAGTATATTTTTTGTATATTTGCCATGGAAGCATCCAATTAAAACAGCCTAATCATCTTGTGGATTCCATAAAATTAAATTTGCTAAAATTTTATTTTTGTGGGGCCACAAGCAAATTTTGTTCTATGGGGCAAACAAGATGATTAGGTTGTTTAATGAGATATTTACATGGTGAATATACTAAAAATATGTTTATTCTGGCTGCCACATATGCTAATTTTGATCGGATATATTTGAGGTACTTTAATTTGAAACAAAAAATAGAACTTATGGTATTAAAAAGAAAAAAAAAATAGAACTTGTGATACTGAAAGAAAAAAATTAAAAATCTGATACCATTTTGAAACATGTGGCAAAATTATGATACCAACAGTGCAATAAACTCAATTGTTTTGAATAAAATCAACTATTAACTACTAATCTAAAAATTTTATCAAACACTTAAATTGTAGCTGATTGAAATAAAACCTCTATTAATTACCTCAATCAGCTAAACCCTCTTAATTCTTAGGTTTCTTAACTTCTTAGCTAAAGTTGGATTATAGCCATTGATAGCTATAAAAATTCGGTCTGATTTTGCTAGTTTGTCTCATCCGGGTCAACTCACCTCTCCAACTAATTTGCTGTTCCTATATCCTTCAAATAGATATCCAAATAAAAATTTAAAATTATACCGCTGGAACCTTTTTAAAAAAATATATGTTTAAAGGATACCACGTAAGAACAACACCTAACATGATAACTAACATAAGCAGACAGACAACTGTATATCATTGAATGAAATCAGGCATGAAATGGCAGCTATTATTAACTGCTACTTGTTCAAACAATAGGCTCAGAGCTTCAGAACATCAGTGCTTAAATTTTAAAGGCCGTAGCTCAAAATGACTTTCAAATGTTGCCACCAGGGAACTCTGAACATTTTTCTCTCCTCTGGATAACGAGCATATCAAGTGCAACAGTTTCAACCACAAAAATTAAGCTTCTTCATAACCTTGGCATATGCTGCAGGTACTGTAGAAGGTTGTCTCAGTCTACGTCTTGCTTTCTTTGACTGCATTAAACAGCAAAAATATATTAATCACAAGCAGAAAGGCCTTTTCCACAGGGTGTTTCCGATATAAAGATATGAACCAGAATCATGAGCTTTTAAATATAATATGCGAAATATGCACGACCATGCCATTTGGCAAATGAATTCAATTATTCAATCATTCTAGTATGCCTCTATGGCTCATTTAGTCAAAATAAGCAGTCATGAATCTAGCACGTGCCTTTTAAGTTGGAAGTCCAGATTAAATTCATAACCTGAACTTCATTACTAGATGTAATACTATTACAAAAAGGTTTAAGACAGTTTCTAATTGTTCCAACTTCACTATGGTAAACAAAAGCAAAAAATTTGAACACTTTTTGCTGCCTCCACCACTCCTATACCAACTTGTATAACAAAGGGGGAAAAAATTCTATGCTGCTCTGGTTTTGTTTGATTCCTAAGTTACATCTGGGCTTTTGCAGTACCTAAGTGATGATTGGACATGGCAGAGGTCAAGCAACCAAGCTTGGAAAACAGAATCGCTTGAGATGCATTATATGATTGGACATTTGTCATAACTTGTACAAAATCTTGCTAGGGCAGGAAGCTGAAATAGCTCATATGAAGTATTTGGAAGACAGCATCAACAGTGATTTCAATGAAATAGACAATAAAAACACACTTAATGATTCTGGACTCATAACAAGATGGCCTATGACCTTGTTTTTTTTTTTTTTGGTTACAGCAAAATAATACTCATTTGTAGTCCCAATTTTTTAGTGACTTCAGCCAAACTCACAGCGAATATTTCTTTCTACATCATATGCCCAGACTAAGATTCACCTGATTGACAGTTAGGGCCAGCTTAGGTGGTGGTCTTGAGTAGGGATTTGGTTAAAAGTCATAGGCTTGCATTTAAGGCTCTCCATCAACCAAATTTGAGAAATCTCCATTTGCATTAAAAAGAGAGAGTTGAAAAGAAGTCTTTCAGCAGCCTCCCCTAGTGTACTCACCCAATCAAGCTTTTTATCAGCTAATGTACTCTTTTGTTGCATCTGGAGCAATTCTTCTAGATATTCATATTGAACACATCATTCAATTTTGATCAAAGAAATACTGGACAATCCATGTTCTAGAGTTATTTTAAAATTAATACACAACAACCAACATTGATATTACATAGCAGTGGATTCCAAACTGATAATATTTTATTTTATTTTATTTTATTTTAAAAAAAGAGTTCCATGTAACTTCTGATAATTTAATATTCCTTATCGAGAAATGAAGGCGTCATGGCATCTGTGGCTAATGTGACAATTCTTTTCCATTTCTTCTTTCTTTAAAAGACTGCCTGCTATATAATCTGAAGGGTATTCATTGCATAAACATGTCCACCAGTCTGCCTCTGATCTCAAATGAAACTGCACACTAACTGTCATCCAAAATTATTAAAAACCTAACCATATCAATCACTACGGATCAAATTGTTCAACTATAGCACCCTAATTTCTTTGCTGTTCAGAGTTCCAAAAAAAGCTTGGTTCAAGCATAAGTCCAACTAAATTTAGCGGCAACTGATTCATGAACTCCATCTACCCCTTTAAATTTGCTCTCCAAAAAAGAGTAGCGTGAACTTTTCTCTCATAGCAAACCACTGAAGTGCATTGCTACTGATTAAATTTCAAAAGAAAGAAATTGATATACTCTCCTGGAAATCTATGCACCAATAAAAGGGTAAACTATGGACCTTAGCTCAGCATCTACGTTGGAATGTTCATTCCTGATAGCAACATTTTAATTAAGTTCTTTTTTCCATTCACTATTTTCCAAGAATGGGAAACTCATCTTGAGATTGTATTTATGATGATTTATTAAAGTAATTAGCAAAGTGTAAAAGAAATTGCATTTGAAGGCATAAATATTTGGGCATAGATATGATATCTATTTTTTTTTTTTAAAATACAGTTATGGCGTTAATAGGGAGGTGCTAGTGGTGGACATAAATGATGGCATGTTACAGGTAAGCATCAAGGATGACAACATGCTGGCACTGATGATCGGTGGTGACAATGACAGTAGCAACATGAGTGCCATTGGCATTACGTATACAGAGCACCAATCATCTGTTTCTATGGCAAAACTTTCTAGAAAGTACAGTTCGCCTTCCAATTGACTATGCTAATATTTGAATTTCTGCATATAGTGCAGATATTGAAAATCTAAAAGCACACTCAATATGATGAGATCAACAGATATAATAAATACTAAAAGTTTAAAATTGGGAAATTATAGAAATCACGTTCTCTTCAACGTCAAGTGTTCAATTCAGATTATTTAAAATGCAATGACGAAAAACTACAAACTAGAAATGATAGAGATGAGATTTGACTTCCAAGAATCAAATGCTAAAATATTAAGAAAACTTACTCCTGTTTCCAAAATATAAGATTAATATAACAAGGGCAGTGGGGTCGTGATCATTGTCTTGTCTACAATAATTTGTTAATAACTTTATGTCATGTAAAGCAGAACTAGCTCACACTTTGAACAATCAAATAATCTGCAATTTTTGTCAACTTATTGTTCATGGGATGTATGCAGCAAAAAATGAAATAAATTTTCATGCAAAAGGAACAAAAATTCATGCCTTTAAATTATGAAAGGGCATACCTTTAAGTGTGCATTATGATTCTTGCCCTCCCTCCAGCGACGGATGGACCCATCATTCATTGTCCGAAATCTAGACTTGTAGGACCTAATCATTACAAGATGTCAATCAAATATCAAAACCAGATAAGAAAGTATTTGCAGAAAAAAGAAAGAGAATGGAATTCTATACTGATTAAAACCTACGAATAGGACTTTATTTTGATTTTCTTGAGTTTGGAGGTTACTGGTGTCGCCGGCTTCCTTCTCTTTCGCCGCTCCCTTGAGGAAACATGACGTACGTGCTCCAACTAAATTCAAAATAATAATAAAAAAAAAGAACATATTCAGTGCATTTCTATGTGGCATTTCGTCATACATTATAAACACAATCAATAAACAAGAACAGAAACTACTAAAACAACATAAACCCATAAACGCACAGAGAAAAGGGCTCCAGAAGAACGCAATGGCAACAGAAAAGAAATCGAAGGATACTGAAACGAAGATGCGTCAGTGAGGCTCCATTTACGAGAAGCAGAAGCGAAAAGGATAGGTTGGTGAAGCTGTGGAGAAGAGTGAAGTTGGCGACGAGACAAGGAGAAGGCAGGCAGAGTTTTGATTGATTGTTCGGCGAAAGATCGGAACTTGGTGCATAATCTCTGCATTTTTCAATTTTGTTTACTGTTTTGTTCAAATGGAAGGGAAGCAGCTTACAGGGTTTTGGTC
>CATIWK010214945.1:0-19348 GCA_949634005.1 Mallotus japonicus
AACTGAAGCTTGTAAGGAGTTGCTATGGATGAAGAAGTTCTTAAATGAACTTGGTTTTCAACAGGATAGATATGAGCTATTTTGTGATAGCCAAAGTGCTATCCACCTTGGTAAGAATTCCTCCTTTCACTCAAGGTCAAAGCATATTGATGTGAGATATCATTGGATACGCGATGTATTGGAGAAGAAGCTGTTGCAGCTTGAAAAGATCCATACAGATGAAAATGGATCAGATATGTTAACGAAGACTCTACCAAGGGAGAAGTTCGAGTTCTGTCGATTGGCCGCTGGGATGGTGATGACCTCCACGTAGTCGGGAGGGGGAGAATTGATGTGGTCCCTTCTAGTGGAGCCACATGTTTAATAATTAAAAAAAAAAAGTCAAAAATGTGTAGGCACCGAATTCGGTGCCTACCAAAATTGAAAGTGTATTTATTTTTTTTTTTGTTTGTTTCTTATTGCAAATGCCTATATAAAGGCATGGATAGGTAGAAGGAAAAATGCATAAGGAGGGACGTGCAAACGAGCTGAAGAAAATTAAAGTGAGGAGCTCGTGAAAGAAAAATTAGCCAAAGTAATTTTTAGCTTTGTGAGAGTAAGAGAGTTTTAAGGTTTGCGAAAAGTTTTCTCAAAAGGGTGAGTGACAAAATTGTGAGGAAATTATTTTAGGGTGTGGGAAACACTTTGAGTGCCACTATTTTGATGAGATCTCTGTTATTGTATACCTCCAGTATTAATCTAGAGAAGACTCTCTCTTGTACCTACTATTTTTATAGTGGAAGAATTTTTTCCGAGTTTGTCCCGTGGATGTAGCCCAACACTAAGGGTGAACCACGTTAAATTTTGGTGTTATTTTTATTATTTATACGACAGGTTTTACCGCCTATTTGATTAACCAATTGGCTGGTTTAACCGCCTATTTTATTCACTTATTGGTCGGTTTGACCGCCTTCATATATTTATTTGCTTGATTATTTCTGCAGTAATTTTATTTTGTCTCTGTGAATATTATTCCGCTGTGCCAACACTGTCAATTTTCCCAACATGAAGTCCTTTCCACTCTCCGGTGCCCATAAGTCACGAGTTTGAACTCCAACTAGAGCTCAATTAAAAAGTGACATTTTGCTTAGAAGTAATTAAAAAATATTATATATTTGTCATTGGTACTTAATTAGCATCATCAGATTGATCATTGATACCTGCAGAAAGGCAGCCACCAACTATCAGGTTGATGATTTCTTCTGATTATTCAACAATTTCTTCCGATGACAGATTGTTTTTGATCATTCAACAATTTCTTCTTAATTAGCATCATCAGATTGATCATTCCATGCTTCCAGTTGCACAAAACTTGCTACCCATTCCAGATTTCATAACCAACCTAATAAAATTAATACACACAGAGGACAAACCTCATAATAATAGCCTCAACAGGTGCTCCATTCTAATAAAATTAACAAAGGAAGCCACAAATTAACAAAAACTGATGAGAGCAGAAATGAAAGCAATAATAACTTCCTCAGAAGAAGAAACCATGCTAAGTTCTATTTTGGAGATAATGTTTATGGATTAAAATTAATAAAGAATTCCTTTAGTACTATGAAAGCAAATTAATACAGCATAAAATGGCCAAAGCATAACATATAAAACAGTATATATAGGATAATTTCAGAAACTGATATTCATAACGATAATTAATTTGCATCCAA
Source organism: Mallotus japonicus (assembly GCA_949634005.1). Classification (NCBI taxonomy): domain Eukaryota; kingdom Viridiplantae; phylum Streptophyta; class Magnoliopsida; order Malpighiales; family Euphorbiaceae; genus Mallotus; species Mallotus japonicus. The sequence goes on from CATIWK010214945.1 coordinate 1,710, forward strand.
ATTCGAAGTAGACTTTCTTTTACTGTAAAAACAAGACCAAAAGAGAAGAAAATAAGGGTACCTGAAGCTTAATTAATAAGCAGTTTGGTAGGGATGTGATTCAACAATAAAGTTCTGCTCTGTGTACTTTGAATGGAGAAGTAAGTGTGCAGCTGATGGCAAATTGGGTATTATCTCATCCTACACACAAATAAAGTTCTTCACCACATACCTTAACCAATTAAAAACAGAACACATAAAGTTTAGCTAGAAAGAAACTGATTAAAAAAATTTGTAGAAATAAATAAAGAAAAGAAAACACGAGTAAGTTAAACAGATGATTACTACCAAATGAAAGAAATTTAGTGAAAACTGATGCTTGCAGCTTCAAAGGCTCTCCTGAGATCTGGAGCGATAAAAATTGATCCCATGTTGCTGTACTTGTGGTCATCATATTGTGCAAAAGACAATATTCAGTGGAGTGGTGTTTGCAGGGGATGAGATAGCATGTCTTCTGATCATGATAAATTAAAAAAGATGATTACTTGAAGATGAAAGAGACTGATGGTTGCAACTTCAAAGGTTGTCTGAGATCTGGAGCATTGAAAATTGATCCAAGGGTCATGTTTGTTGTACTTATGGTGAAGATGTGCAAAAGACGGTATTCGGTGGTGCTGCTGCAGAGGAGGAGATTGCCTGCTCTGAAACTGACGTTAATAATAGTCAATCTCAATTTTGAGGGAAGTGTTTTGGGTGATGTAACACGGCAATTCCTTCAACTTCTTACATTCGTAAAAATATAAAATATTATTTTTATATTTTTTGTTATTTCATCTTCATAATTCCACTCTTCCCATGCTTAATAAGCAATTTGGTAGCTGTAGTTTTATATTTTTTGTTATTTTTTGCGACCCCATTAGCAAAAGAATGGAGAAGTGAGTATCCAGTATTCAATGTTGTTGCAGGGGACGAGATTGCATGTCCTTTGATCATGATAACGCTGTAGTTTTAAAAAACAAACATTAATAGTTTTGAGAAATTGAAAATGAAAAGAAATTAGAGAATAATCTACTTTGAATGGAGAATTGAGTATTTTATCCCAATCCCAACCAATTCAAAAGAGAAAAGAAACAAACTTTAGTTCAAGAGAAAAAAAAACCCATTAAACCATAAGCATAAATAAATGAAGAAAAATAAAACACAAATAAATTAAAAAAGGACTGGTGTGGCATGGGATGCGTCATGGCACGCTTGTGCCAATGTCCTGCTCTGGAAGCTGAAATTAAGCAGCGTGGCTTGCTACACGACATGACAGAAGCCGTGTTCCCATCTGTCCAATTTGAAGAATCACGAGAAGGTCAACACTGGATGCAACACGCCATGATGGAAGCCATGTCGTAAAATCAAGGACGTGACACCACTTGTATTATCCCGTGTCTGAAACCATGTCGAGCAAAGAAAACTTCCTTTTTGAGAATCTAAGTGCAAATAGGTTTCCCATGAGACCTAGCTTATAAAAGGGGATACAAGAGAGCTATTGAGGAGAGAGCCGTTGGACAAAAAAAACTACAAATAAGAGCTCAAGAAGGAGAACAAGGGATTGAAGATTGAAGCGCGCTTAAACGAGTTTTATCTATTCTTCTTCTTCTTCTTCATTCTCTTGTTATTTATTTTATGTTTGTAATTCTTTTTAAAGCCATGTTTGGCTAAACTCCTTTTAGGGTTTAGGTTAGGAGTAGCTATTCTATGATATGATTGAACACAGGTTTTATTAATTTGATTTTCAGTTAATTCTATGAGTTGCACTTAATGTATGCTTTCATTCTTGGCCAGCTTGTTTGCATATTATGGGTAGATTAACCAATGAGAGTTAGGGGAATTTATCAGCTTAAGACTCATAGGACTTAGACCACTCAACCACGAGAGTAGACGAGCTCTTCGGGGAACCATGACAGTAGACAGGGTTCTACGGTGGTAGAACAATAATTGCTAAGGAACTTAATAAGTTTTGATTAACTTTTTAATCACGAGAGTAGGTTAAACTTTAATCTTAACATGCTTAATTGAACTCGAGAGAGTCTTTAGGTATTTTAGAACAATTACCCTTAACTGTGATCAAGGTGTTTAATAATTATGTGTTTATGATTTGATTAGAATAGTAAAACTAAACCTAAGCTCTATGTTTTTATCATTTGATTTTATTTTTATTTTAGTTGTTTAGATTTATATTTTATTCTCTAAATTGCTTTATTTGATTTGCTAGCTAAGAACATAGGTAGAAATATTGGTGTTCAATATTCAATCCTCGTGGGAACAATATCTTTTGTACTACAATTCAGGATCCGTGCGCTTGCGGGTTTTGAACGCAACATAAACTGACGACCAGCTATCCACAGGTGTTGATTATATTCTGATCGATTTGCTTAAGAGCTACTGTTGTCTGAATGTGGTAGCCAACCTGAAGAATTCTCTATAATCTGGATACCTAGTAAATTCTGTAATGGCAAATCAAAGATGAAGATCTTCAATGTCAATTAGCACATCCACACGCTTGATGCATTTCATATCCGATAAACTGATCACCAGTTGGCCACAGGTACCACTTGTCTCCTGATCCATGTGCTTAATCCGAATGTGGCAGACACTCCAAAGAATTTTCTGGCATCTTAATAATTTCTCAAGAAATTCTACAATGGATAGCTTTATCAAATCAAAGATGAAGATCTTCACTCCCTGACTAGATTTCTTATCAGGCAAACTGACCACTAGCTGACCACAGGCACCACTTATGTCCTGCCCCATTTGCTTACGAACTGTTGTTCGAATGTTGTAAACACCCCTAAGAATTTTGTAAAATCTAGATACTTTCTCCTCACTACTGGTTTGGAATTGACTCAAACTACCAATCGGATTGAAAGGCATCAAGTTTACAACCTGCAAGGAATGCAAGGCAATCAAACATAATTGCAACTTCTATAATCAATTAGATCACAGTTGTAAAAGAGTTTATAAAGTGACAGTGCAGTGGAAAAGAAATGGTAAGTGCAAGCAAAACCATTATTCTCGAGAAAAAAATAGATTTAATCAAAATCTCAACATGAGCATAACCGATAAAAGGAAAAGTTGACGGGCCATAATTTGGCAAAGATTGTTATGCTTGTAAAATTCTGCAATAGCATCATTCCATTATGTAGTTTGCACATGCTCAAGCTAAAATTTATGCTCACCACTTCAAACGTCTCTAGCAATTTGCCGAGCTTGTAGGCATGCTGCTCTTCATCATTTACTCTATCAAGCATTATGTACTCAATAAAAATTTTCTACTGACTGAAAGTAAAAACAATGTATAAGAGCATAAATTCCAAGCAAATATAAGCTCACATAGTTTTCTAAGATACATGAATAGTCAAGTTTTCACCTGTTTCTTTGGTACACGTGCAGAGCATCCATAAGCTTTTCTAAAGGAAAAGCTCGAGCTACAGGCATTATATGGCAATGAATATCTTGAACTGGTGCATGCAATGATACTGCCAAGTTTAAACCAGGAAGATCTCTCTAAAGCTTGTTAATAGCATGGATGACCCCAACCTACAAAATTAGATTTGATTGGTATGTATGTAAGCCGATCGTTTACTACATCCATAAGCCTATTATCTATTTAAACTCAGTTATGTTCCCATTAGACAACACCTAAAAATAAAATACTTAAAATTTATGTCAGATATTATACTAGGATAGTCAAGGTTATGTCATATATTATACTATTATACCAGTGAACGAATTATTATTATTAATATTATACTTCACTTCATGTAAAAGTTAGGGAAATATAGTGAAAATTACAGGTAGTCAAGGGACAGCCTTCCAAATCCTACTGGAAGAATTGGCAAAAAATCAATCACATTAAAGCATTAGAATATGAAACCTAGTCGCCTTAGTAAAAAATATGTCAAGCTATAAGGGGGCTTGAGTTGTAATAAAAAAGATGATAAAAGGCTACTAGTTGTAATGAAAAAGGACGAGAGGGAAAAGATAACAATTGAAGCACTGTGCATATATACATACAGTCGAGACAGTAATTCTTTTCAGTGACAATTGAAATGGAAATCCCAACATAACACAAATTGCTTCCACCAAGGCAGTATAATTATTCAATGGCTCTTCCATTCCCTGCTATAAAGTAGAAAATCAATGTATTGAATATTTTTCAGCCACATTTCGGGCAAATAAAAAGGTTAGAAGGAATAAAAGCACCACTAATACACCAGAACATCTCTGCAAAATAAAAATATTTTCTTTAATCAGTTCAACTATCAAATTCGAGCTCTTCAAATTCCATCTTAGACATTACTGAGCAAAAAGGCATCATTAACCTATGTATTTAACACAAACAATTTGAGACGCTACCACTATTCAATCACTGTCATCATTGTTTATGCCAAATGTAAGCTGTCATCTCTGCTATCCTTTTCTATACCACTGTAATATATGGTTTCTACTTGTAATTCATATTGTCATGGCAGTAATCATTTTGCACACCAGCTTAGTGGAAGAAGCAAATATTAGATTATGTGAAACCAACAAGCAAATATTAGATTATGTGAAAAAAAAAGGAGGATAGCATACTTTTGTTTAGAGTGACAATTAAGAATTTATTAATTAGGAGTTTAGAATCAAGCTGCCACTCAATGCAACAAAATGTTGTCAGAAGAAAGTAAAAGGGACTTACCATGAAAACAACATTCCGTATTTCAGCTAATTGAGAGGCATGTACTAATTGTTCAACAATTTCTCCTGGTGACAGATTGCTTTTGAATCCCATTTTACAACCAACCTATACAAAAAAAAGTTGAAACTACAGTAGACTAGGCATTTAAGCGCATAAGCCAATATTAAAGCAAAGAAATAAATATAATAATTGGAGAAATATAGTCATCACCGTTCATGAATAGGGCTAAGAGCCAAATACAACAAAGATTGTCGGTTAGAATCTATCCAAGTTTTTTTGGATAGAAAAAGTCAGTGCCTGTGAAAAGACAAATGTGACCCTGATGCAGAAAAGAGGGAAAAATGAGCAGTGGAATGAAAAAAGGAGGGAAAAACTGTATTAATAAAGCATCATTTCCCTATAAAGCATTCTTCAGTTGTCGTTTGTTTAATGCTGCACATGGCTTCGATTTTCGTTTGTTTAACACTGCATGGTAAGATAATGAATTCACATTGATAATGGATGAGAAAATATAGTGGTGAAGTTGAAATATAACATGGTGAAGTTTAAATATAACTTGGAGTATAACTTGTTGCACCATTTCATTTTCAAAAGCAACAACACCGTCTGTTCAATCATTGTTAAAACTCTGATATCTCTATCATTAGAATAAAAAACTCTTGAGTATAATATATCAACGAGAAAATGACTATTTCAACAGATATTTGGCGATGGTTATGAATCAAAAGATGATTTAATAAATAGAGATGATACAATACAAATAGGGGAAGAATGTGATGTGGCGCACAATAAAGAAAGTTCAAATAATGATGCTTTTAACATCGATGATAGTCCAACAGATGATGCATTTGACGTCCAAGATGATCCTTCTAATGATGTGCCTGACATCGATGAAGACGTTGCTAACATTGAAGAAAGTTCAAATAATGATGCTTTTAGCAATGATGATAGTCCAACTGATGATTCTTTCGACATCTAAGATGGTCCTACTGATGATATGTCTGACATTGACAAAGACATTGATAACATTGAAGATAGTCCAGCTGATGAGGTGGCCGAAATGCAAGATAATTCGATGAATAACCTTAACTCCGAAACAGGTCTTGAACCAGGCTTGTAGTTTGCAAGTTTTGATAAACTTTTTCAAGCATATCAAGAGCATGCAAAGTTGAAAGGATTCTTAGTGGCAAAGAGAGGAGGACACAAGGGATGTGATGGTGAGAGAAAATATCAAATAATAAGCTGTGACAGAGGTAGAAAATTGGATGCGAAAAGGAAAACCAAGAGGAGAAGCTGCCCTACACATTTAAATGTAGTAGTGAGGAGAGAAGGGGGTTGGGTTGTTAGTTCAATTAAAAATGAACATAACTATGACCTTATTCCAGACATGAGTAGGTTAATGGCTGCACATAGGAATTTGAGTCCCAGTATGAAACGAAATCTTATAGCAAATGATATTGCAAGCATTAGGCCATGCAATAGTGTTAGACAACTGACAGTACAAGATGGTGGCCCACTGAATTTAAGCTGCACTAGGCAGGACTGTAGGAATTTCATCCATGGTGTAAGGAAGAGGATGCTAGGTGAGGGAGATGCAGAGTCAATTCGATAGTTATTTGTCAGGATGCAATGGCAAGAGAGGGAATTTTTCCATTCCATCGATGTTGATGACGAAGGCAGACTGAGAAATGTCCTATGGATCCATCCTCGTAGTAAAGCTGTATGCGAAGAATTCCATGACGTTATCACATTCGACACTACGTATCTTGTTAACTGTTACAAGATGCCATTTGCAACTTTTGTCGGTGTCAACCACCATGGATAATCTATTTTGTTAGGATGTGCTCTAGTTTCCCATGAAGACGTTGAATCTTTCAAATGGCTTTTCATGATATGGCTAGATGGCATGGGCAACATACATCCAATAGCCATAATTACCGATCAATGCAAGAGTATAAAGCTAGCTTTAAGGGAAGTAATGTCTGACACTATTCACAGATTTTATATGTGGCATATAATATGCAAGGTTCCTGAAAAATTCAAGCACATTAGGGAATTTAGTAAAGCAAAATATGAATTTAAAGCTCTTGTATACGACAGCCTGATGATTCCAATATTGGAGGAAAACTGGACCGAAAGGAAAAGCTGGGTACCGGTTTACCTCAAGTACCTATTTTGGGCTGGAATGGTGTCAACTCAGAGGAGTGAAAGTATGCATGCATACTTTGATGGATAAATTAATGCAATGAGTACACTGAAGCAATTTGTAGAGCAATATGAGATCGCTCTAAGCAAGAAGACTGAGAAAGAATTTCAAGCTGATTATGACTGCAAACAGAATAGTTTATTATACGTTTCACAATTTCCCTGGGAGAATATTTTCCAAGGGGCTTTCACCCATAAAATATATAGAGAAGTGCAAGAAGAAATAAAAAGAAGTTGGTACTGTTATATTGAACCTCGTTTGGTAGTCCAATCATTAACACCTGAGAATGGAATTGAAAAGCTCGAAGTACTTGAACGACCAATAGTCAACGATTATTACCGAATAGAATTCCTTTACATTGTTGAGTATAGGGAATAAAGGAATTATTTTGAATGTGATTGCAAGAATTTTGGATCAGCTGGTATTTTGTGCTGCCATATTTTCATTGTTATGTCCAAAAAAAATATTCAAGTGATAAACGAAAGGTATGCGCCGAGGAGGTAGAGAAAGGACATTCACCGTCGCCATTCCAAGAAATTCTTTGCTGGAGGTTACCCAAACATGATAGAGGAGTACAAGAAATGCATGGAACTTCAGAAATTATTCAACCATTATTCCGATTTGGCGATTGATGACATAAGAAAATGGAAGTTTTTAAAGGAAGGGTTGGAAACAATTGTTACTGAATTGCAGAATTGGAATGCACCTGCAAATAATGACTCTGAAGCTGGTGGTGATGATAATGTCAATGAAGACACAGCTGGTGCACCACCTCTTGACCCTCTTGTCACAATCACATATGAAAGGCCATGTACCAATCGTCATAGACCATTCTGTGAAGGAAATGGCACTCGACAAAACAATGTTGGAGGTGGTCGAGGTGGTGGTAGAGGAGGTGGAGGAGAAGGGGGTCAAGGTGGTGGTAGAGAAGGCGGAGGAGAAGCAGGTCGAGGTGGTGGTAGAGGAGGTAGAAGAGAAGGTGGTCGAGGTGGTGGTAGAGGAGGCGGCAAAGGAGTTGGTCGTGGAGGCAGAGGAGGAGATGGTGGTGGAGGTGGGGGAGGTGCTCTTGGAGGAGGGTGAAGTGGTGGGCAAGGTGTTATATCATCTGCCCTGCCAAATGCACCGGTTCAAAGTAGCCAATATACTCGAACACCTCTAAATGCCAGTGGAGAAGGAAGGTTGAGTAATAATATTTTTGCACAATAATTTGAGATGTATGAACAACTTCTTTAAAATAATATGCATTAAGATTAAATATGTTTAATATGTTGTATTGTTAATGTAGAAACATTTGTACAAAAACTATGTATCAGGCGGACTATGTATATGCATTACAGTTACATTTTTATATCAAATTTAAATATATGGAAATGAAATAGGTACTTGATCCAGTTTTGTATATTGTAATTGATGTAAAAGATGAAATACAATATTGGTTGAATTAAAATATGCATTGCCATTTTTATTTCATATGATGTTTATGAACTCAGACACATATGGGTTCAGTTTGCTACATCCAAAGGCGGTCATACAATTCAATTATGCCTCATCATAATCAAGTTCATCGTCTATGTCATAACATTCTTCTCCTCTAACCCAGGAAATCATTTCCTCTTCATCTGAATTATTTGGATTGACCAATTGAAATGCAGCATTTCCCTCCTCATACGGCAGCGGACAGTAGGAAATCTCCTCACCAAGATATGGATGTTTTTTGTGAACCTGCAAATCTATGATTTTTTTTGTCCGTATCCAAAAGTGGAGGGATAACCCTTTACATATATTATAGTGGTTGACAATGTCCTGCCACCCTTTATCAAAAAAAAAAAATCTGTCTGTTGACTTATCAATGTCCTCCACCACTATCACTGGCCATAGGTGGTAAGGGGCATGTTTGGTTATTCGTACTGTTACTTGACTTGCAATAGGTTCTACCATATTCCTCAGAGCTATATCTGGGATAGTCTGGATGGCAACATATTATGCCAATCAAAATCATATATCATAAAAGAAATCAAGAATATAAAAGAATGTGTATTTATGAAACATGACGATACTCACTATTGTATTATTCTCTCCCATTACTTCGTGCTTAAAAAAACAACATGTTTCAATAGTTTCTCCAATCTGCAGACTTCCTGGTAGTGATTCAGCCATTGATGTATTTTCTAGTTCAACAGCTTCTTAGAATAGTATAAGTTAATAATTTCCTTTTGAAATCCAAAATATATAGTGGTGAAGTTGTACATCTTAAGTATTCCAAACGCCTCGACTTGATTGTAGAGTCGTAATAATTAATATTTGTCTTTGAATAATTTACAAATTACGATATTTTGACTATTGGAAATGGCCACAAAGAAATCTCAGTTTAACTCTGTAATCGCCATTGAGATGAATTTAGTTAAGTACTCGCATCCACAAACTTGTATGAAATCAATGTAGTTTAACAATGTAAAATAACAATTATATATTATTAATTTAATTTCACATTCAAAAAGGAATTTGCACCATCGACATATTTAAACTTAAAATTTTATTACATCAAATAAAAAATCATAAACAAATTAGATTGTGGGATTGTTCATAGGGTCATGTAACCTAGCCTCAGCAGAAGCTATTCTGGACTTCATTTTTTGAATCTCATTGCATTACAGCTCTAATTGTGCATTCATATTATCAAACATAATTTTCATCAGCCCCATTCGTTCCATCGTATCTTCGTTTTCCTCTTTCATCATATTGGTAGCGATATCAATAGTCTGAAGTTGAGCATTCTTCATGTTTATTTCTGTTTTAAGCTGTTCATTGGCTTTTTTCAGTCTTTCAATTTCACGCATGTATGATTTATGAATTTCATCTTCATAGCTACGTGCCATTGCTACACGTTGGATAGCCTCATCCCTCTCTTCCCTCAATTGATGTGATGATTTAAGCAAATCAGCAATGTATTGTGCTTTATATGCATTGTGCTCCCTGTCGACCCAGTATGCGTATTCACACCCATTCTGCATTACAGAAATGACAATAATATGTAATTGACCAATAACATCATAAATTTAATTGCTACAGTGATTTGTTTTTAATATCAACTTACAGTGCGAGATTGACAACAAAGGAACCTCTGCCCTGGGTTGATGTCATCTGTGCACACCATGAGAACAGCTGGCTTTCTGTAGTAACATTCCATTGCAGATGTATCAAAGTATTCAGTATGTCTGTTTACAGAAAAATTTGGATGTGTAAGTGTGGTGAAGTAATGTTAAATAATGGGGAATTAGGTTGATGATCATGTAAATATTGGTGAAGTGATATACATTAGGTTGTAATCATCACACTAGCCGGCCTATGAATACACTTGGTATTTATTATTCATGATTTCCAAGATAAATATTAATAATTGTGTTGGCATGTTACTCTTAAGTTTCACATTTTTTTAAAAAAAATATACAAACTTCACACTATTATATTCACATATTTTTTGCACATACCATCACCCTCTATAATGAACATAATTTTTATTAAACTTCTTAGAAAAATGTATTGGCCCTTTCCAAGTTTACTAATTACCTTTGCACATTCAATTTTATATTTCATTCATCTATTCATATTCATATGATGTGACTTACTTGATCAATACATACTATCACTTACTTTAGTTTTAAATTTATTTATCAACCGATTAGGAAAATGAAACCAAATAGTTTCATTCAAATTCTCTTCACTAATCAAGTGGGCTGATTTTCCCACATATTGTGCCATTTTATTTGAAGTTTTGCCACAATGTGCTTGGACCGACAGAAACAGTGGTAACTTTTTACAGTGTAAATTTTTAACTCAGGTTGTTTTAATTTATTGTTCAATTGCTTAGGAAAATGAAATGGCCCTTCATTAATCACATGGTGATGTTTTTCACGAACTTGCCGATGATGTTTTTGGAGGACGTTGATCGGCAGGTGATCTCAACTTTATTTTTAAATTGTCAATTTAGTATGCCATGGTGAAGTCAATTACCATGGAAAGTAGATCCAAAATATGGATTGTACACAAAGTTTAACATATTCATAATTTGATTGATAAATATACTAATATCCAAATGAATACCTACGGACGAGTTTGAATTTCACGATTCACAATAAAACGTTAAACTTCTTCAGACTCATTACTTGTGCAATAGTGAAATCATAAACATTATCATCAGGCAATAGATGATTCTGTAACTTCTACTGCAGGTTCAGTCTCTCCATGAGGTGGGGGACTGTACTTAATTTGCTTACACTTGATTATTCTTATTTGTAAATCTATGATCTCTGATGTCCTTATCCAAAAATTCAGCAGATGCCCCTCACGTATTTGGTAGTGGTTTATAATTTCCTACCACCCTCGACCGAAGAACATCCTGTCTCTATCCACAGTAAGGTCCTTGACGATCCCTACTTCCCAGAGGTGGTAAGGAGCTTCGCGCGTGATTTGGATCGTAACAGTACTTGCAAGTGGCTTTTCCAAGTGACGGATAATGCTGTCTAGAATAGTCTGTAATGAAAAATTATTTTAAGTATAATAACGATTAATCAAAAGAAATTTACACCGTCAATAGATGTGAAATAACATATGATACTACTTACCAAAGTAGTATACGGTTTTGTTACCATATGGCAGAAATAACCTTCCTTTTCAAGCTCTCCAGGCAGCGGATATTTTGGATGTGAAGCAGCCATATTAGAATATTGAAACACAAGAATTTGAGATCACCTATGTTTTCACTTACAATCATCCCATATATAAACCAACTATTTTTAACACTCTTCCCTAAACCCTAAACACATTGGGAACAGTCTAGATTTAATTAAATATACGCGTGTCATTATCCAGCCGTAATGTCAATTCACAATGATATCCGTGCATCCATGTATTGATATCATTGCAAACAGTAATTAATTTAGCTATTCAAAAGGTCGCTTCACTTTATAACAGCAAATATGAATTTCCTTTTGACGACTGCTAGGGTAGTGCAATGCCCATGAGGACATCGTCCCTTAAAACGACGTAGCACTTCTTATATTGTATGATTTATTTAAATGACAACATAAAATTATATTTTACTATGCATAATCTGACAAATATGTTACAATAAAAAAATGTGTCACATGTATAATACCTAACATAAACTTAACACAAAAAATATATGTATAATATAAACATTAAGATAAGAATAAACAAACATATAGATACAAAATAAATCACATCCAAATTCATAACATTCTATCCCACCCCAGAAATTCCTATTATTATAAGTAAATCTTCGTTCTTCATCATTATATCCAAATAATTGAGAGTCAAAAAAATTTGGCATGTACCACAACACCAAATTTTTTTTACTATTATAAATATATGAAAAATATCCTCCTCCCAGGATATAAAATGGTCCAATTGTAAGAGAGAGATTTCTTATTTCTATGATCTTCTTACTGGACATGAATTCATGTATGAATGGATATTCTTGACTGAAATCAATATTTCTCCAGAAAAATCCAAAAAATTCAGGACACGCCTACCAAAATCCTCCCTCCATCGCCATTCTTGTAATAGAGCAGTAACGTGAAGCGACCAAACAATAGGCTCGCTCAATAACTTCAATAAATTTGTTCACTTCACCATAGCAATGTCGAAACAACAGTTCTGTACAAAATAACAAGATACCTTCCCTTAATGAAACCACATCGGTTGTAGTACAGAAAATAAATCAACTCAGGGAATTCAATGATGCAATCGGATAGTATTCCCTCAGGTATCATTTCAACCCTCTCCATTAGTGGACCCAAAGTGCATCCACTTTTTCTCATCTCACTCTTTGTGACGAGCTTCCACGACCTTACTCTGAATTGTCTGTTGTTTGTCATCAACTCTTCAACAGAGTTGAACTTTATGTTGAGCATACTGAACCTTTTGCTTAGGGTAGCCATGTCGTAATGCGCATGTGGTGCATTGAATTAAATCCGACACCCGGACATATATTTTACTATGATTCACTGCAGCCTCATAATAATGATCGGCATCTTCATCTACTAAAAACCTTTCCACCAACATATTATGCATTGCAGTGTTTGCACGATGTTCATCACTTGCTTCGTGCATATGGTGTATGGGGTTCAATTCCATGGTTTTTCCTTTTTTTCCAACAATGTGTATTATTCTTTTTTTCTCTGATACTGGAAAATATATTTTCAACAAAAGAACTATTAAATCTATTACCCTGCGAGATGTGTAGTTTTGTTCAAAAGAAAGACCATAAAAAATAAAAGCATGTACACGTCGTTTCAATTTTTCTCGATATATTGAACGATGAAACGTTTGTGATTCATCACGTCTTTTCATTTTACCATGTATAATTACTTATAGTAAATATAAGTCAAATTGATATTACATGACACCTAAGGTAAGGGATACAAATCTTATGCACATTACACCTTTACTGCCCATAAAAAGATTACGATAGACGTATACGTTTATTAAGGTACACATGAAGATGTGTACATTAAAAAATTACATAGATGTATTCTAGAAACTTTCATACATGTATAAGTTATACATCTCATCATATATATATATATATATATATATATGTGTGTGTGTGTGTGTGTGTGTGTGTGTGTATGTAATTTATATTGACTAACACAAATTCAATTACATGTGATTCATTTCATGTGCATACTTGTAACATCCTTAATTAATACATCCACATATAGTGAAATTCAATTAGATATGATACCACCTCTTATGTAGATATATGTAGCATCCTAAATTAGTACATCCACTGATCAATTAAGATAGAGTGGAATTCAATTACATGTGATACCACATCTCATGTAAATTATACATGTAACATCCTAAATTAGTACATCTGCTGATTAATTAAGATAGAGTGGAATTCAATTACATGTGATACAACATCTCATGTACATACATGTATTATCCTAAATTACTCCATCCACATATTAATTAAGATAGAGTGGAATTCAATTACATGTGATACCACATCTAATGTAAATTATACATGTAGCATCCTAAATTAGTACATCCGCTGATTAATTAAGATAGGGTAACTGAATTCAATCACATGTGATACCACATTTAATGTAAATTATACATGTAGCATCCTAAATTAGTACATTCGCTGATTAATTAAGATAGGGTAACTAAATTCAATCACATGTGATACCACATCTAATGTAAATTATACATGTAACATCCTAAATTAGTACATCCGCTGATTAATTAAGATAGGGTAACTGAATTCAATCACATATGATACCACATCTAATGTAAATTATACATGTAGCATCCTAAATTAGTATATCCGCTGATTAATTAAGATAGGGTAACTGAATTCAATCACGTGTGATACCACATATAATGTAAATTATACATGTAGCATCCTAATTAGTACATCCGTTAATTAATTAAGATAGAGTGGAATTCAGTTACATGTGATACAACATATGTACATACCTGTATTATCCTAAATTACTCCATCCACATATAAACTAAGCTATAAAGTGGAATGCAATTACATGTGATACCACATCTAATGTAATACAACATTGGAAGTATCCTAAATTATTACATTCCCTGACGAATAAATGGTAGAGTTTCAACCAATAACATGTGATACAACAACTCATTTAGGTACTTGTATTTACAATTTGATTTACATACTTTTATAAGTGATACATCCCATCAATTATATATTGACTATCAATAATTCAATTACTTGTGATATAACATCTAATAGAACATCTCATGTACATACCCTTACAATAATTTACCTCATATGGTATTTATAATAGGACATGCAATTTTAATAACAATTGCAATCAACGTGTAAATTTCGTATCAAAGTGTTAACTACATATATATTCAATTTCATATTGCATATATGCACAAGTTTTTTATTTTGACCAAACATATATGTACAAGTTGACTTAATATGATATAGGATGCAATATATCAATTATAATATGATCACTTAGAAAAATATTTGATTGTGAATAACATGGCGGGAAGCATGTGCAAGTATCAAAATAAATACACTTGTAAACTGCCAAATGTCATCGAAACAACTGTTAATATTCAAAAACCATAGTAATGCATAATATTTGTGAATGAAATTTTTTTATTTTTTTATTTTTTTTGTGTACCAAAGAGGGGGGGAGCCCGTGAATCCAAATGTTGCGTTAACAAAATTCATATCATCCTAAATTATTTCAATTACCCTTACAATGGAAAAACGCATGCTGTCCCTGCCATTTGGTTATAGAAGTTCTCCTATAGAAATTGGTACAAATAGCACGAACACTCACGCAGCCAAAACCCCTACCTGCTCTTTTTGTGAATTCAGTGAAATTTTGAATTCTTTCAAAATTAAAAACACGATTCCCCAACTTGGCATAAAATCAATTTCAGCCCCTGCTCTGACCGATCATTATCCTCCTGTTTTCCCCAATTTCCAACACATAACCACACCATCTACTGTTGACAGAAGCGAATTTCAATATCCACTTAATGTAGTTTCCTCCTTCGATTTGGTTTATTCAACACCTCCAGTCTCAATCGACACACCGACACCGTCGAATTATATAAGCATATCTAAAATCCAGCCATTATCAACATCTCCCTGGCTTAGCAGAAAGTCTCATTTCTATCGCCCCTTGAAAACTTATTTTAGAAAGAAGAAGAAACATAAATCAGCAATAATGTCAACACCCCAATCTAAAGGTTCAACAAAACTTGCACAACCGTCTCCTTCAGACGATGAGGACATCTCAACTGAAACTGCAAGTCAGGTAAAAGCTCATTAATTTTTTTTTCACCATTATGAAATCGATTTTGCTTCAATTCACAACTTTTTAGAACAAGCTAACCCCTTTATTATATTTTACAGACCCTTATGGAACTATGTATCGAGTCTAATAACCCTAATGTGGAAGGTGTACCTGAATCCAAATCAGATTTTGAAAAGGTATTTCGAAGTGATGTTAAATGCAGGGTTGTTTTGTGCATCGATATGAATGGATTTTGATATTGTTTGTTGTTTATGCAGCGAATCTTTGAAAAAGTCATCTCAAGAGTAAAAACAGAAGATCTACCATCACACATTTTTATCAAGTAAACTGATATTAATAACATGCCATAATCTTTAATTCTTTTTTTTTTGTTTTCATAAAAATAGTGCATTACAAAATCATACTCTGTACATTTCCTCTGTTTTTTTTTCCAATTGTTTCAGAGATTGGATACCAACGGCGGCTAATAGAGGTGGATTTATCTCTATAAGCCACTTTGGACAGGCTGTCGATGTTCTACCTCTATCTCTGTTTCCTCTTGAAAGTAAGACGGAGTTGCTGCTTGGGGATGAGTTACTACCACCACAAGACCCGGAAATTATGAAGTCTTGGCACAAGCCCCATGATGAATGGATAAAATGGGTTAAAAGGCTGAGTTCAGAGTTTGAGAGTGATTGGAAAATAATGGGGATTCACCAGCTTATTCAAATGAGCACGATTGGACAACCATTCCAGGCAAATTTGCTGTGTGCTGCTATGAGGCTTTGGGCTCCAAGTGTGAACTCATTCGTGTTTCCTTTTGGACTGGCATCTTTTACCCTGCGAGATGTGTTTGTACTCACAGGTTTGCCAGTAATTGGACCAGATTCTCCATGTACAATAGAATCTGACGATAATGATTTGATCAAATTCTCTGCTGCGTCCACAGACTGGTCATCATATCATTCAATAATTCAGCAAAAAATAAAAGCCACGGGTGCACCAACTAAGAAGGAGCACATTGAGTTCCTATGGGTGCTTATTTGTAAGTTTTTCATGTGCCCCATTTCAGGGAAGCCAGCTGTAGAGTACATTACTCTCGCTAGAGCTGTTACATCAGGGAAATTCTTCGCACTTGGAACAATTCTGCTCGGGCTTACATTCAAATCGCTCAATTTCTATCATGATAATAAGCCATTTTCTAAGTTTGGAGGTTCTCTTTGGTTGGTACAGCTTTGGCTGTTTGCTTATTTTCCAGAACTGAGAAGTTCTACACTGCCAAAAACAAATTTACGTATTGGAACTCAACTTTTTTCATGCACGTGTTCTATGGATTGTGAACAGGTTATGTCATTTTTCGACAGTATAAAGGTCAGGACCAAAGAACAACTCTTTATATTCCCTGGTGAAGAATCAAACATTCAATGGTTGGAAATAATGATAGAGAAGTTAGGAGTAGAAAAGCTTCCATTGGTTCAACTTATGCTCTTCTACTGTTTCACTACTCTGAGGCCTTTATTTTGTGGTGGAGCATCGGCTTTTGAACAGAATAAACCGTCATTTGCTTGTGAATATTATTTTCCATTCTACTGGGGGAGACAATTTGGTCTTGATCAAGCCCCCTATCCTATGGAGATGCCAATTGAGATGGCCACTCGGCCCTCAACAAAAGATGATCTGTTGAAGTGGGAATAGACTTTAACCCGTATGAAGTGTTGTGTCACGCCAACTACACAACTTTATATTGATTCCTTTGCAAACTTTTGGTCAAGGAGATACTATGATTTGATCCCTACTCCCACTGCACTGATTATGTCAAGTAATGTGTCTAACACTTCAATGCACCATTTAATTTTGTTATACATTCGTAATATATTTTTGTTTTATTTTTTTTCCATCCAAAACC
>CATIWK010215009.1:0-21045 GCA_949634005.1 Mallotus japonicus
TAGCCAACTCTGTAACTTCCAGGTGAATTCTGGCAAAACATGCCTATAAAGTAATGCTTCCTCAGCATCATCCATGGCCTTTGAGAACTCTACTTCTGGAAATTCAATTGACAGGCTTTTCGGGTTATAGCCTGTGACCAATATGCATGTGATATCGAATGTAAACCTCTGAAATAAATCTTGCAAGTCCACCACCAATTCTTTATCAGCTACATGCTCAAGAACTGGAACAAGTCCTTTCTCCACCATATTCCGACAAGTCTTCAGCAGGAACTGGTGAAATCGTCGGTGATTAATCAATGCGTGGGCTAGTTTTCTTTGGCTTTTCCACGAATCCGAGTCTGAATTGAAAATCCCATCTCCAAGAATGTTGAATATTTTGGAGAATTCGGACCCTTTTGGAAAGTTTGAGTAGTTGGAGCTCATTATATAGTGGATGTTTGCAGGATCCACTGTGGCTAAAATGTTGATGTTAGAGAACCATGAGCCTTTATACAAAAAAGTGAACCCACTTTTCTCAAGAACTTCGGTTAACCTGTCCAGAAGTTGGTAGACGTTGCAGATAATATCCGGTAGCATTCCGATGACCGGCCAATTTATCGGTTGCCCATCCTTATTCAACAAGTAACGAAGAATGATGAAGCTAATGGCTGCCAAGAAGAGCTCAAAAAGAGTTATTAGGGCCATTGATGTGCTGTGTATGCTTGCTGTTTTGAGCTTGCAACTCCGCTGTATTTATAGCCTTTTGAAATTGTCTTCCCACGTGTACTTATCACTTGCAACATGCGTTCCACTTCATATAATTAACTCGTATTCAATTAATGAGTTGTTATGTGTTAACTACAAATTAAAAAAATATTAGCTTTTTGTTTGGATGGTGTCTTATTTAATTAAGGTTTTTTTTTTTTTTTTTTTTTTTTTTTTTTTTTTTTTTTTTTTTAAGTAATGTGCATAGGAAGTAAAATTCCTTCTATACCATCGCTTTTCATTTGTATGTCTCTTGTATATGATTCATGTAATGTTAAAAAAAAAAAATGGTCTTTTAGTGCCCATAGATGTCACTACTAATGACATCTATGGGCACTAATGACATCTATCAAAAAAAAAAAAAAAAACTAATGACATCTATCACAGTCCTTACCAAAAATATCCAAAAACACATCCCAACAACAAAAATACCCCCACTTTTTTTTATAATTTACATGCGTAACCCTCCTTTATTAAAGCCAAAAATGCAAAAAAAAAAAAAATAAAATAAAAAACCTCTTTGATCTCGTCGCTGCCCTGTTCCCTCCTTTATTTAAGTAATCCATACTTCTCAACTTGTTGTTACCATGGACCAACCTAATTACGAATTTTATGTTTCTTTCAAAAGTCCCTTTTTGATTCAATTTAGTTGTGATCGAAAGTATCATCGCCTTTCTCCTGTGCTTCTCAATCTCTCTTTGCACCTATAATCCCAGTCCAATCATCTCTATTTTCTCCATTCTCCATCTTATTTCTTCAAGTGATTTCTTTTTTCTTCTTCCTCTCCTCCTCCTTGATTGAATCCAAAAAAGCATTTGATAGCTCTGTTAAATTATAGGTTGTGGCGAAGGATGAATTGCTACTATTTTTGAGTCCTAATTCCTTTGTTAAATCAAAACACGAAGAATTAGAGTCGTTTATAATAGAATATAGATATGTACAAGAGTTTTATGTTGTATTGTACTCTTCATATATATCCTTTGTAACAGCTCAATATAATGCAATATATATTCAGTAGGTGTGCCTCATATTGAGGTATTTTGAATCACCCGTTTTCATGGTTTCAGAGCTGTAAAATTTTTTTTTACAACGTACAATGACTTCTCAGACCTCATCCTTCTCCCTCTCTTCTTCTTCCTCTTCTTCCTTAATGACCACAACACTTACAAGTAATCCAAATTCTTTATTGCTTTCTTCCTCTATTTTTAATGTTAACAACATTAAAAATCATATTCCAGAAATTCTCGACTTTTCAAAATATCTTGTTTGGAAGACCTTATTCATCAACATTCTTGATTTCCGTCAAGTTTATAATCATATTAATGGATCTTCATCCTTTCCTCCCTCAACACTCATAGATTCCAATGGAGTTGTTTCAACTAATCCGACATATCTTCTATGGAAACAAGTTGATTATGTTGTTCAACACGTGCTACAACCTGGTGAATCTTTAATTGCTTATGAGACATGGTGTCAGATTGAAACTCTTTTCCATTATCATGTTAATGCCAAGTACTTTCAATTGAAACTCAGTTTCAATCAAGCATCAAAAGAAAATCGCTCAATGATTGATTACTTGAATCATGTGAAGACTATCTCAGATTCTCTTGCTTTTATTGGTCATTCTATTGATGAAAGTGATATTATTCTTTAAATACTTACTGGTCTCCCCTCTAAATATTCTGATGTGTTTACAGTTATGTCTGCGCTACAGCCTCTTCCAACCTTCTTTGAACTACATTCTTTTTTGTTAGCTCATGAAAATCGAATTCAGCAAACTCGAAGCAATAGTTATGTTGATCAATCATAGGCCTTTCTTGTATCAAGAGGCAGAGGTTTTTCAAACCGAGGTGGATGGCGCGGTAATTCTTCCTGAGGTGGAAGACAAGGGGGGTGGAGAAACAATTCTTTTAAGGGTCGAACTAACAATTATGGCAGCACCTATCACTCTCCATTTTCTTTAGGTGGATGTGGTAACTTTGGTTCTTATTCTCATGGTCGAAATAATTTTTTCCCACGCTAGCCATAGACTACTATTTCACAAGTTTCTTATGACCCTTCACATCCTTCTTTGGTCAGCTCCATTTTGGGTGAAGCTCCTGTTCAATGTCAATTATGTGATGGATTTTATCATATGGCAAAGAATTGTCCTCGCCATTTATTCTTTTCTCATCCCAGTGATGCTTCGGTGTCTTTATACTATTTATGGTAAATTTGGTATTTTTTTATCATAAAGTTTACATTTTTACGGTAAAAATATCACCTTTATCATTTTAACATTTTTATTTCTAACATTTTTAATTATTTACATATTTATTTTTGTATTTCTATTATTTTTATTGCATTTTTGCTATTTTTGTTATATTTATCCCTTTTATGGTTAATTTGGTATTTTTATCATAAAGTTCATGTTTTTATGGTAAAAATACCATCTTTATCATTTTAATTTATTTATTTCTGCACTTTTATTTATTTGTATTAATATTGCTGTATTTTTATTATTTTTGTTGCATTTTTGTGACTTTTATTGCCATTTATGCCTTTTAGGGATAAAGTTGTCATTTTTATCATAAAGTAGAGATCTTTTTTGGTGGAAATGACATCCTTAACACTTTGATCATTTTAATTCTGCATTTTATTATTTTTTTTACCATATTAATTACATTTTTATTAATTTTATTATCCCTTTTGATAAATTTATTATTCTTATCATAAAGCTTTCATCCTTATGGTGAAAATAATGTTTTATCATTCTTTTATCCCATTTGCATTATTATTATCTTTATTGCATATTTATTATACTTGTCATTTTTATTATTCTCTTTGGTAAATTTATTATTTTCATCATAAAGATAATATTTTTATGGTGAGGATAATATCTTTATCACCTTTATTGTTTTATTTGCACTTTTCCATTTTAAATTTCTTTATATTTGCATCATCATAAAAATCTTATCTTTAATAATAAAAATGATGACTTCACATTAAAGTACCCAAATTCCAAAAACTTGCATCATGCATACATTAGCATCCTTGTTTGCTTATGTGTTTAACTATCCCTTTATTTATTATTTCAATTATGAATGAAATATATAAATTGCCCTAAATGTGATGTGTGTTTGCATGTGTATGAAAGCTAACCTTTATTTTGCAGGTTTATTAAAATAGGTTTATTTTATTTCCTTTTTATTATTTTAATGTAATTAATAGAATAGGCTTTTCCAAGGCAATGCAATCCTTAATCCCAATTTCCCCATTTATTTTCTATTTTGGGTGTATTTATTAGAACAAGCTTTTTCTCGGGTTGTAATCCTTAATCCCTTTCTCCGTTTTCTTTTGCTTATTTGCTTGCTTATTTTGATTATTTCTTGCATGCTTTTGTGCTATGTGCTTACTTGCTTACATGATCATTTGCTTGATTGACGGATGCTTGTTTATTTATTTATCTTGTGATGAATGCTCGTCCATCCAATTATCCCGTGCTCCAATTTTCAATTTAAACTGACTAATTATCAAGTGTGGTAAAAATGCATCATAAAACCAAAACTAGGGTGCATAAATGAATAAATAAGCAACATGTATGATAAGAAACAAGATAAGTAACTCCTACCTCATGAACCCGGATTCTCTGGTTATGGAAGTGGATTTTTAGTTCACTTCTTCCCGATTCAAATCAGGTGGCGACTCCAAATCTACGAGGCTTAATCAGGCAGACCCTCCAATAAACAATAACAAATGAAAATCCAGTAGATGGTCGCCATTAGCCTGTGTGCCCCGATACTATAAACGCAACGATCCTTCGCGATCGATCTTAACATTGATCACAAGTTTTTGGTGACTCCATTGGGGACTATTGATTCGAGGGGTATAAATGAAAGATTATTTCTTATCATACATAACTTATTTATTCACCTTCACAACAACATAATTGCATTTCATTACACTCACCACATGCAACTTGGTCCCTAAACCCTCAATAATACTGAATGACATTGCCACCATGATTCCATTCGAGTCACGGGGCGACGAAGATAAGTATTATCGCCTTTTAGTCTTTACTCGATAAAAAAAAAGTAGGGCTTAAAGTTACACAGCTCGGCTCCCAAGTTCAAAATGGGGTACAGTTTTTCTCGAGTAGGTAAAAAAATGCTAGACTCTCTAATCGGAGTCTGTAACCCTAGTCATATGGGAGCATTCTTGCTAAAGGAACCCAAGTCGTAAGCCTGACGCAGCTCATATAGATAAACCAGTAGAAATCTCCCCTAGGATCCCACCTAACTCTTACACTATCCTTGTCTTGATGTTGTCCACTCGACCTGATATTGATAAATGATTTGACACCTCTAGTGTTTGCTACCATTTGCTATCCTTATGTTAGTCTTTATAGAATATCCACGCTTAGGCTCGTATGATCCTCGTTCCATTTGCTGTCATTCTGTTAGTCTTCATGGACTGTCCACGCTTAGGCTCGTGTGATCCTCGTTTACCTCGTGTAAGCTCGATACACAAGAAATGACAAGAATCATGCACTTTAGTTTGGATAGTCCATAAGGGCCGACAAATAGTGACATCTTTTGATGATGGAACTTATAGAAGTCGTCCATTTGTCCTTACCAGATCAAGTGGATAAATCAAGAATTTAACTAGATTATGGACACTCATGCTGAGAGAATCAAATGGTAAACTATCAAATGAAATCTTCATGTCTCTTGGTAAATACACCGAATGTCGATGAAAGGGACACAAACTTGGATCCCTTCTATTGACTATAGTCCGTACACTCACGGGCACACACGAGCTATAGATACCATTTGTGATCAGATAATTGGGCCTTTCATTGACATTGTGTAGATACCTCGAGTACATTTGAGCATTGATCCCTAGTTTACCTCTTGAGTCTGATCATCATGAATGGAAGTCTGAGGGCGAAACCATAATCCCACGATGGCTATGAGTTAAAGACCCACCTAGGACATAATTCTCTACCACATGGAGTAATAAAGTTGGAAGAAGAGATTGCTTGTGTTTGGTTTGTTCGTTTTGCAGGTTTTATACTAACCCTGTTTATTCATTTTATTTTCCTCTTTTCTTTTCTTATGCATACATACATACACATAGGACATTTCATCATATACTAACTCATGATCTTCTTGTAGCCATTTTTGCATCACCATATTAACAAGGTTATAATTGTCACACCATCCATACACGCTAACCCTTCTCTTTTACAGAATTCATCACATCATGCACGCATGCATCATTTCCCTTATCATCCTAACATGCATACTTGTGTAGCAGCATAACCTTACATAGACCCTAACACGGAACGCTTCTCGGACACTAATGATGATGACCTTGACGTAGGATCTTCCTGATGGAATAGAGGGATGTTGAGAGAGAGGATTCAAAGATTACTTAACGATGACACATTGGTTGAGGCACCGTAAGTTCAGTTATGCATCACTAGAGACTTGTTTTGCACTCTTGACAAAGCTGACTGGAAGAGCTTAGAGCCTTACGGGATGTTGTGCCTTAAGACATACCAGTATGTTCACATCAACTTCGATTTTTTGAAAGCAGTGATGGCATTTTAGGACCCACACAAGCAATTTTTTCGCTTCGGTGGACTCGAACTATGCCCACTCTATGAGGAGTTTAGTGCTATATAGGACACATCCCCATAAAGATAGAGATAACAGTCTTTACTAACCAAGTTATGATATACCCAGGAATGGGGACGACACTCTTTGATCTAAGCCCGAACAAGCTAGATGAGTTAGTTATACTAGACAAGCGGCTGATTCCTCTTCAGCTATTGGACCTTTATAGTAAGAAAAGACCGAGCAGTTTACCTTAGGCATGCATCCTCTCTTGCTACCTCTCCTTACAGTACTTCACCATGTCCTATGATGAGCTGGGAGATTACAGGATACTGCAAGTAATAGAAGGCATTGAGTGTGGAATGACTTTATTCCCTCTGATCCTAGCAGAGACCATTCATGGCTTAGACGAGATGAGGATCGGGAAATGTTTGCACTTCACCGGGAGCCCATTGCTACTCCAAATCTGGCTCTAAGAAAAGCTTAGTATCCTGGGAAAGCCATCTGGGAACTGGCTTAAGTATCAGCCTAGGCACCATCAAGAGAGGCACCTCAAGTGGCTTAAGTATCTTAAGGCATACATCTTTTCGATTGGATGTATGCTATCCCCGATAGTCAGATAACTTGGACATGACTTTGGTGGAATTTGTGACTATGAACTTTGTACCGATCTCGAGATTTAGGTCATGTACTTATTACTACCTGGCATTGGTGACCAGACAGTTTGGGGTGAAATAGCTCATACCATCAGACCCTGCAGGCTTCAAAGGTGGTAAGCTCCTTCAGAGGTTCGTTGACCACTTCCGAGAGACATGGCATAGGAGGGTCATCCATCACTTCAACAGTAGTGAATGGGATAATACCATGAGTGAGGAATATAAGCAGTGTGTGGCTGGTATACTGGATTATTTGCTCTCTTCAGAGGAGTAGGTTGATGCGCCTGATATCTTGCTTTTTCCTTACTTATATTTCCTATTTGTTTTTATTTTTGCTAATCTATTTGAATTTTTGATGTACCAAACTCTAAGTATGATGTAATGAAATATAATTTTGCTTATTTGTGTGATGTGTCTTATGATAATGATCAGCATTTCGTTGAACCTTACATGAGCGTATTTGACATCCATTCCATTAACACTGAACCTTTTAACATGGGCACGGATGAAAATCCTCGCATATTGTATATTTCAAAAGATGTTACCCCTGAGGCAAGGAGAGAATTAGAAAAAATACTAATAAAATACTTAAAATTATTCTCTTGGACGTACGATGACATGCCTGGCATCAATAGGGACATCGCTCAGCATTGTATTCTAACTAGAGAGGGACACAAGCCTATGAAGCAGATATTGTGAAGGTTGAGACCAGAATGGGCACAGTTGGTAAAAGAGATTAGAGAGAAGCAGATCAAGGATAAGTTCCTAGAAG
This sequence comes from Mallotus japonicus, assembly GCA_949634005.1. Lineage (NCBI taxonomy): Eukaryota > Viridiplantae > Streptophyta > Magnoliopsida > Malpighiales > Euphorbiaceae > Mallotus > Mallotus japonicus. The sequence continues at coordinate 7,776 of CATIWK010215009.1, forward strand.
TGGTGGACTATCCAGAATGGTTGGCTAATGTGGTTCCAGTACCTAAAAAGGATGAGAAAGTAAGGATTTGTGTAGACTATAGGGATCTTAACAAAGCATGCCCAAAAGACGATTTCCCTTTGCCCTAGATAGATGTTCTAATTGACAACGCTGCTGCGTGTGCTATGTACTCCTTCATGGATGGGTTTTCGGGATACAACCAAATACTTATGGTGATCATCGACAAAGTAAAGACCACTTTCATCACTAAATGGGGAACGTATTGTTACAGGGTAATGCCTTTCGGCTTAAAGAACGCATGTGCAACCTATCAGAGGATGGCTATAATAATGTTTCATGACATGATACACAAGGAGGTAGAAGTTTATGTTGATGACATGATGGTAAAGTAAAAAACTCGAGAAGAACATCCAGCTGCATTAGAGAAGTTCATACAGCAGGTAGACAAATACAATCTGAGGCTAAATCCAAAGAAGTGTGTGTTTGGTGTAACTTCACAGAAGATACCGGGATATATAATTAGTCAGAGAGGAATTGAAGTTGATCCAGACAAGGTAAAAGCAATTCGTGAAATGCCAACACTGAAGACTGAAAAGAAAATCTGAGGATTCTTGAGAAAGTTGCAGTTCATAAGCAGATTCATAGTTAGATTGACCGAAGTATGTGAACCGATATTCAAGTTACTCAGAAAAGATGCATACTTTCTTGTAAGCCAAATTGCTTTTGATAGAATCAAGGACTATCTCATGAATCCACTAATTTTGAGACCCTCAAAAATGGGAAAGCCCTTAATACTATACTTGGCAATTGAAGAGAGCGCAATGGGGGCTATGCTAGCTCAGGAAGGGGAAGCACGAGCCGAACACGTAGTTTATTACCTAAGCAAGAAGATGTTGCCTTATGAGAAGAAGTACAGTCAAGTTGAGCAGATATGTTTGGCAATGGTTTAGGCTATGAGAAAGCTGAGGCACTATTTTCGGTTTTATAAGATCCGAGCAATCTTGAAGATTAGATTCGATGAGACACCTCTTTGAAGCACCTTCATTGGTTGGGAAACTAGCCAAGTGGCTGGTGTTACTAACAAAAATTGATGTTGAGTATCTGACTTAAAAGATAGACAAAGGAAGAGCAGTGGCCGAGTTACTAGCACTAAACCCTACTTCGGATGATCAAAAGATAGAACTCAAATTTCCAGACAACTTTACCGCATCGATCAAAGTTCAAGGATGGCGTATGTACTTCAACGAAGCAGTAAACCAGTTCAAAGCAGAAATAAGAGTAATTCTGTTGACCCCAGAGAATAAAGTAATTCCCATAGCAAAAAAGCTAACATTTCGGGTTACTAACAATGAAGCAGAATATGAAGTATGTTATAGGGATGGAAGCACTGATGGCCTTGAAAGTCACAGAAGTGGAAATATTGGGTGACTCAATGCTGGTAATCAATCAGGCTACTGATGAATGGGATCTAAAAGAGCCACACTTAAAGCCGTATCTAGAGCACTTATAGCGATTAGGACAGTCATTTTGAAAATGCAAATTCATCCACTTACCAAGAAACCACAATCAGATGGCGGACACCTTAGCATCATTAACATCAGTTTAGGATGGACTGACAACCATGCCTATGAAACCTTTGGTGTTATTGAAGTCAAATCAGCTGTGTTATAAGAACGTAAGGGTAATGAAAGTGAAAGTGGATCAAAAGCCTTAGTTTTACGGCATTCAGCAGTATTTGGATAAGTGTGAATACCCAATAGATACAAGTGAGAAGGATAAGATAGTTATCAGAAAGCTATATGCAAAATTCACCTTCCATTAAGGTGACCTATATAAGAGAACTTCGGATGGGATGTAATTGTATTGTTTGGATGAGGACAAAGCAAAAAAGGTAATGACGGAAGTTCACGAAGGAGTTTGTGGTCCGCATATGAACGGGAAATGCTAGCCAAGAATATAATGAGACAAGGGTTCTTCTGGATGACAATGGTTGAGGATTGTGTCAAGTTCACTAAGAGATGTCACAAGTGTCAAATTCATGGGGATGTCAGCCATTTGCCTTACTCAAAATTACACACCATGTCCTCTCTTTGGCCATTTTCAGTTTAGGGACTCGACATCATAGGAGAGATCTATCCTACAACCTCTAATGGACATAGATACATCTTGGTCGCGATTGATTACTTCACAAAAGCAGAATCTTACAGCAAACTAGGCACAAAGCAGGTAGCTAAGTTCTTGGAGAAGAATTTATTCTGTAGGAATAGAGTTCCTCACCATCTGATTTCAGACAATGGGGTACAGTTTCAATTAGAAGTATGAGTAGTGCTTGAAAGATACAAAATAAAACACTACAAGTCATTACCTTATAGACTGCAAGCTAGCAGAGTAGTGGAAGCAGCAAATAAGAACATTAAGAAGATTCTCTCAAAGATGATTAAAACTCACCGTGATTTGGCCAACAAGTTGCCATTTGCTCTTTGGGGATACTGTACTATAGTGAGAACTTGCACAAGGGCAACTCCTTTCTTATTAGTATACGAAACAAAAGCTATACTTCCAATCAAAGTTGAAATGAAATCCCTTAGAGTCATAGTCAAAGCAGACTTACCCGAGGTGAAGTGGGTAGAACAGAGGCTAGCACAGTTGGATCTGATAGACAGTGAGAGGTTGAAAGCACTCTATCACACTCAGTTTATCATAGAAGAATTGCAAGGGCTTTTGACAAGAGAGTGAGACAGGACGACATCAAGGTTGGAGATTGGGTATTAAGGCAAGCTAAACATAATCTACTATATCCAAGAGGGAAGTTCCAACCTAATTAGGAAGGGCTTTATTTAGTTAAAACTATCCTTTCGAAAGGCACAGTCAAGCTAATGGATGTCAAAGGGAATGAGGTCTTCGAGTGGATCAATGTCGATCGTCTCAAGCGATACTATTCGTGAAAAATAAAACAAAAGAGAAAAAATTAAAAATAAACAGTAAAATACTTAATTAGAAAACCCGAGAGGGCTAATTAAAGACAGGGGCACTGTCATTTTTAAATATTCTATGTGCAACCATGCTTATGATAAATGTTATTCAGTAAAAATGGAAAATATCGTCAAGAATCGCACATGTTAAGAAGTAAATGCCTGAATCAATATCTATCACATATAGAGGCAAAATTTGCATCTTAGAGTTCATATCTTTTTATGATGTAATTGCATTAATTTCTATTGTAAATTCTTTCCATTTCATTACATTTGTTATGGCGGTATGACAAGCAAATAGAACAGATAGAGAAGAGCACAACAAAAATTAGAAAAAAGCCACATGAAAGTTTGTTAGTACATCTTAGAAACTATCCAAAATTTCCTATCAGTACAGTAAAAAACTAGAAAAATGGGAAGGAAAATCAGGATTCAGCCCCATCCTCGCCATCATCACCCTCATCATCATCATCATCATCATCATCATCATCACCAACATTTGAAAATCCTCTCCTGCTGGGTCCAGCATCATGCACCCTCAACTCCTCCAGCTCGGCCCGCAGCCTCTGGATCTCACTCTGATAATAGGCACCCTCATGCTGGCAGATCGACTCCTGATGATGAATGATCTCATCCCGCTCACACATCAGTCTCAAATGCTCGAGCTACATCATCATAACATACATACATTAATGCACATGCATTCATAATATACACATACATATCATTGCATAATTGGAACAGGAAAACAAGCCAAAATGTAAAAAACCTACATGAGCCTCCATGGAGTAATGCACATAGTGACGTATTAAGCTTGAAGCGCACTAGTACCAGTACGTGGCTCTCTCTCGATGAACCTGCAGATAGAACAATCAGTAGACATCAAATCTGAAATATCAAAACAGCAAAGGCAGAGAGAAACTTACATAGGTAGCATCCCTGGGGATGAAGTCCATAGGCTCAGTGGATGCAGGGACCACCTAAACTACCACCTCACCATAGAGGTTGTTTGCTCGAACTACAGGGAGTAGTGGCAGTGCAGCTACCTCAGAGATCATCTTAGCAGTCTCAGTCGGGGCATCAGCAGTAACTCCAGCACCACTAGAAGTCTTGGTGGCACTCCTAGCTCAAGACCTCTTCAAGTGAGACTGTCAGACATAGGCAAGAGTGGTCAGAATGAGAATAGTTAGTACGAACATAAACACACAGAAAGGGAAACAAGACATACCTATTGGGTAGAAGAATAAGAAACACTCGCGGCCACAGCAGGCAGAGCAATCATGATATCCCTCGCGGCACCATCGATCAGACGAGGGATGAGACTCTCTAGGTAGGAGAAACCCTCTAGCTCTAAGTACAACCAGTGATCAGTCCCAACCGGTGCCTCCTACAAGATGGGGCCTGTAGACACCCAATTTCGGGATAGCTGAGCATTGATGCGACAGAGAACTCCGATGATGAGAAAATTAAAAATGAGTCTCGGGATGTTTGAGTTCGAAATCCCAAAGAGGCTTGATTGTGTTTCTAAAGTATTTTTAATGACTCAATTGAAAGGTTTTGGTTTTTATAAGGACTATTTTGTAATTAAATGTTAAAAATATGATCGGATTAATGGATTTCTGATCAAAAATCCAGAATTCCGATCAGAATTCTAGATTTCTGATCGAAAATCTAGAATTCCGATCTGAATTCCAGATTGCCGATCGGCAATCTGGACTTCGGGTCGGGACTAAAACTCGTCGTTTTTTGATTTTTTCAGTGTTTTAATGCACGTAAAACTCATTATCTCAACTCTGATTGGTTCAGTGATGAGATAATGATGTCTGCAAGTGATTAATTCTTGATTAATCGCTGGGTTATCAGCGAGAGAGAGTCCCTCACAGGAGGAACTTAATCTCTCCTGATGCAACAGAGTCACAATGTGACTCCGCTAAGTTTTTTAAGGTTTTCTATATAAACCAATGCTAAGTCTGCTTAAAAGGAGGATGAAATCCAGGAGAACAGAGGGAGAGGTTCACGTCCTTTGCTGTAAATCAAAAGCTTTTCTCTTCTTCTTTTTTTAAAAATCTTCTGCGAAAGAACTTAACACACACAAGCACAAGAGTCCTTTAATTAATCTTTGAAACATAGTCGGCTGCAAAAGAGAATTGAAGTCAAATACCTAGGCAAATTTCTAGTAAACGAACGGTGCAAATCACCTAATCTGAGGAGCCATCAACACTGCATCAATGATCATTTAGTGTTTTGTGTTTTTTTTCTTGTTTTTACATTATTTATTTTGTTTCTATTTTGTTTCTTCTTCTTTTTTCTTTATTTACATAGATATACTAATTATTTTCTTTGTTGATTTTTTTGTATATTTCAATGGAGGGGGTGACCTAAGATTACAAGACATGAACTTCAAGAAATCAAGGATGAATCCTGTGATTAATTAGATTTTTAGGTTTTTCTTGTTTTTTTTGTTATTATTTTATTATATTTTATTATTTACTATTTTAATATTTTTTTATTATTGTATTTATTTTAGAGTCTTGTAATAGCCCCAATAGTGGGATACTAATAAAAATTATGAGTGGATGTGTGTTTAACTAATTGATTAGTAATTAGGTTTATTTTGGTAAGTTTTAATAAAATAAATGATGGTTTTAAATTAATTTAGGATGCATGTAAATTAAATAGGGTTACAAATAATTTTGTTTGAATGTTTTTTATGCTTTTTTTTTTATGTTTGAGTTTATGTTTTTCGTGTTTTTTGCATTTAAGCTCATAATTAGGGTTTTTAGGTTAACTATTAGATTCACTTTTAATAATTAGTGTTTTTTTTAAGATTATTAATTAATTTGATTTTAGGATCATAATTAACTTAGATTTTAGGTTAGAAATAACTTAGGCCCACCTAGCTAATTAGACATAGGCCCATTTTTTTAGTTAATAAAATTAATTTAGACTTAGCTCATTAATTAAAGTATTTTCATAATATGTAAACCTAGGCCCGCTTTTAGAATTAAAATAAATAGACTTAGAGTCATTTAAATAAAATTAATTAGGAATTAGGCCCATTAGCTTTTTAGGATCACTTATGAAATAAAACATGTAAACTTAGCCCATTTAAATAAAATTTGTAGATTAGACTAACATAGGGATTATGAGCTTGAATGATGCATTATTTGTATGTGATTTCATTGATTGGTTGCCTTGGAGTTTATGTTTAAAATAAGGGTTTATATGAAATTGCATGTAAATAGGGGATAAAATAGTAATTAATGAAATAATTCTAAAAGAACAAGAGACTAAGAGAAGTTAGTATTCCGAATCCAGAATTTCCTAGTTGTGGTGCAGCTTTCTTTTAGAGAATCGAGTATCACCTCTAATTTTTTCCCGGTTATTACCCTGGGTGGCGACTCCATCATCTCCACACTATGTCTTTGTGATATAGTAGTGTGTTCCCTAAAGTCATGAGCTTAAACAGTGTCGCGGTTGCAAGAAACTTGGGAGTGCGCTAAACCCCGCCGACTACAGTGACATGTTATCTTGTAAAATCAAATTTTTAGGGTTTCAATTGATATTTTTATTTTAAAAAATTATAATTTAATATAAGAAGATAACCTTCCGTTTATCCTTTGTTAAAGGAGGGGTTTAAATACTTTATTTATTAAAATTTTGTGCTTAAATGCTCCAAAAATTTCTTTAACGGCAAATATGCTCTTCAGTATAAACATTAGAGGTAAAAATGCACCTTTGTCATTTAATAAATGTTGTTATATGACTATGTTATAGATATTAATTATTTTTTTTAGAATTTTAAAATTTTATATTCACTATTATTTTATTATTTATTTGTTCAAATTACAATACATAAAATACACTAAATTATTTTTATTAATTTTCATAAAAATATAATTTATATCTATAAATTTTGAATATTAAGAATTATATAATTAAATACAATAAGATTAAATGACAATATATTTCTAGTACTTTCTTAAAAAATAGATCTGATATAGAAATCTTAAAATACGATAAAGAATATGCTAATATAATAAATTTAAATGTCTTTCTTGAAAAATAGTTTTTAAGAAAAATTAAACTAAAAAATATAGAGAAAAATAGGAAGAGTTTCAAATGGCCAATATCAAATAAGCATCCAAACAGCTATTAGCCGCCAACCTAAGGGAGGTCTAGAGCTCGAATTCTGGTGTATGTAGCCGTATTGAATTAATTGTTGGAAGACCTTCGTCGTCCTTATGGTCCTATTCGGATTGAACCGGATTAGTCTTAGGACAGAACCGAATTAGTTAGAGTTTAATGGACTCTGAATACCGGTAGTTCACACAAATAAATAAATAAATATCCTAATAGCTATTAGTCGCAATATAAAAAATATAACAAAATACTATTTTAAAGCAAGGGAATTGAACAATCATGAATTGTACTTGAGCATGCCAAACATGTTGAGGTAGTGTAGGCGGCGGGGTTTAGCTTGCGCCCAAGTGTTTGGCGACCGCAGTACTGTGTGGGCTCGAGGCCTACTAGGAAATACGAAATGGGCTAAAAGCCTAAATCTGAGATGGAGTTGCCACCCGGATGAAAGCCGGGACACACTGTACAACAACTGGATCCCACGGAGGTTCCTAGAAGCCATCATCAGAGAACGGGTTTTAAAACTAGGTATGGGCTTTCGGAATGCTCACTCAACCTTTCGATCGGCCTCCGTTCGTGTTTCATATTTTTATCATTTTTAGTTATTAAATTATTTCTTTATTTACATGCGGATCGTAGTTGTTTTTTTCCAAACGAGATTGATTTTATCTTTAGGGTCGAGTTTGAATTAAATTCCCATTGCATGCAAATTAGGCGATGATCCACAACTTTCACAATTAAATCAACAAAATACGATAAAATCATTAAAGTACACATGCAAAGAAATGGGGTAAGGAGAAATTATTACAATCCTTTATCATGCAAGAAAGAGTAGAATATACTGAAAATAAACCAGAAATAAACCGAAAGTAAACTCGGAATAAAGCAAAAATAAACCGGAAATAATCCTCTCAAGAACTAATTAAGGAGATCAACTCCCTATGATTGCAAAATCATTCCAGATTACTACGATAAACAAGATTTATTTCTCCATAAAGCAAAATAAAAGAAAACCTACAAGGACCGTCCACCAAGTTAGTTTCAAAATAGACAAGGAATATCACACAATAACTAAAACACGTAGATATATGTTTGAATAAACTAAGCATCGTAAAATAACAATATAAGACAAGAAATGATCAAAATGTATGTAAAAGAAATGTAAAATTTTTGAAACATGCAAAACGTAAGCAATAAATTGTCATCTTTCTTGTGGAGAGGCGATCGCCCCCTTCGCCAAAGGCCGGCATCTCTTGGCCAAGAAAGTGAAGAGACATCGCTAGATTATCAGGCATAAGGCTTTTCGCAGGCTTCTTGATCTTTAAGTTACCTAATAATCAAACATATAAACAACTTAAAACTTACGTTGACATTAATAAGCCTAGTACATCATTCTATTAACATAATATATAAAATAAATAACAATTCTAATCAAACAAGTAATAAACAAAGAACTTATGCTAAACAAGGACTATGTAAGGAGATATAGAGGCTCTTACTGCTCTAGACAAGTTTGAATGCTCCTAACTTAGCCCTCAGAAGTTGGTTATGGATTGAAATACCCTTCAAATGCAAGAGCTCCTCCTTCTTCCTCAAGAATGAACCATTTTGTAACAAAAGCCCTTCTCTTCTTTAAGGAAAGTCTCCTTTTCCTCCTCTAAACGTTTTCTCACCTTTCTTTCCTCTTTTCTCTCTGAATTTTTAGGTTCTTCTTGTTGCCCAAGGTTGCCAACCCCTCTTTCTTCTCCTCTTTCTCTATTTAAGCTTTCAAACCCCTAGGATTCCCCCTACTCTCTTCATTATTGCTATCACCTTGTAGCCCACCCTTTTTGCCTCAAAAATGGACTATTCACATTGTTTGTTACAGAGTAGGATCAGGTAGGGTCCACCTACTTGCTATCATTGGTGGGCTGCATTAAATGCAGCAGCAAATGGTCTGCTGAAGAGGCGATTGCCTCTTCGAGGAGTCGATCACCTGTTACTAAAGAGGCGTCGCCTCTTTAGCTCTTGGGCCCGGGTCCTAGGCTTTTGGGCCAAAAGCTTGCTTAAGGTCTAAGCTTAACATATTGGGCTTGGTTTCTGAGCCCGTTATGAGCTCTAAAAGAGATTTGGGCTTAGCTATCGAGTTTAGGCCCATTCTAAAGGAAATTTTGGATTTCTCTTGCATCCGAAAGTCGAACTTCTTCATCATTGGGCTTTCGTTGCGGGTCGATCAAATTGAATGCTTACAGGTAGTTTTACTCATTCTAATCATAAATAAATTGTGTTATGGGTTTATTTAACCAATGAAAATATCTCTACTACCAGAATCATATATATATTTGTAAAGTATACGACATGATTATTTTTTTGAACATCTAGTATAGATGGCTAAATCTCATGGATGGAAATGGGAGAGTAAGTGAGTTGGGGGATCGAACTCTACTCTCAACCAAATGTCTTGGCCTCGTAACAGAATGTTTTATCATCCGTTTTAGGCGGGTTAAGTAAGTATGGAGATCATTATTTTATGCAAAAAGCTGAAAAATTATTTACCAAGAAAATATAATGAAGATTGAAGAGGAAGGTAATAAGCAATTTTAATTATTTTTTTTGGAAAATATTTATTGATTAAGACATAATGGAGAGGAAGGTGAGAAGAAATTTCAATGTTTTTTTTTATTGGAAAATATTTTGATTATGAAATTGGTCTTTAGAGTTTTCTAAATCCAGCAAGTGTGCATAAAGTCTTGAGCTGCATTAGACAGGTTATAGTTTTAAAGTTTTGTAATAGTGATAGAATTCTAGAATTTTCAGAAGATGTAAATGTGAATTTCAGGATTTATCCCCATGTTCGTATTCTTTGTTGCAGTTGAGAAGGAAAGCTTTTTTTTTATTTTTATTTTTTGGTTTTTGTACCAAAAACATTGAGCAAAAAAAGAAAGTATTGGTCTTTAGAAAAGAAGGGACTAATGGAGTGGAAGGTGTCAGGAAAAATTGATTGTGCTTCTAATAAAGTTTCATGAATCACTAATGAATCATAAACTAACTAATGCATTGTATGATCACAACGGTTCACAATTTTTGAACCTAAACCATCGCCATGCATCAATCAATCCAGTACATGTGCTTAATATCCATACAAGATTTAGTTCTGACTTCTGACCTCATCAACCCACCGTTCTTGATCTTTAGGCGTCACTACAACAATTGTTACCTATAGCTTTAAAATGATTTGTGGCTAAATCTATAAAATTTTGCAGCTAAATATTTTAGCCACAAAAATAAATTATGTAGCAAGAAATGGCGTAGCTAAAAGTTAGCTACAAAATTTAAGTGTCATGCAGCTATTTTTCATATTTTTAGCTACGTAACTTATAATAATAAAGCAAATTGTAAAAAGATATTAAATTTAATTGATACAGAAATATAAATTGTGTGGTAAAAAATTTTAATTATTAGCAACATAAGTATTATTCTGTAGCAAATAAAGTATATATGTAATATATGGAGCTAATAAAACAATATAGTGTAGACACCCTCTGTTTGGACTCGCAACGAAAGCCCAATGATGAGAAAATTCGTACTTCGAATGCAAGAAGAGTCCCGAATCTTCTTAGAACAGATTCGAATGCTCAAACCCAGCCTGAATCCCTCAAACCCAGCCTGAATCCTTCAAACCCAGCCCAAAACCTCAAGCCCGCATCGTCCAGGCTCAACCTAGGCCTTTTGGGCCGTAGGCCCAAAAGAGTCCTGGGTGAAGAGGCGATCGCCTCTACGACCTGAACATTGATGAGGCATCGCCTCATCACACCTGTCCAGTGCAGCAATAAATACTATTTATTGCTGCATTTAACTCAAACTTGACCAACTCCTCCAGCTGCGTTTTTGAACAAAAATAAAGACTTTTGAGGCTAAAATTAGCTGGAGAAAAGAAGGAGCAATGATAAAAAAACTTGGTGGAAAATGAACCTAAATCCTAGGGAAATTAGAGAGAGAGAAGGAAAGGGGTTTAAGTAGAGACTTAGGGGGATTTTTGTGAGGATCCTAGACATTATTTAGAAACAGAAGAAAAAAGAAAAGAGAAGAAAAAAGAGAAAAACGTCCTTAAGAAAAGAAAAACTAAGAGAAACCAGAGAAAAAGTAAGAGGAAGAAGAATTTGCACTTGAAGAGTTTAGTTCTTTGGAGAAAGGAGGACCTTTCTTGCATTCAATCATCAAGCAAGTTCTGAGGGCTGAGTTAGGAGCTCCAGGAAGTCTTCATTCAGTGAGAATCCTCACTTTTAAGTTTTTAAGCTTCATTTTTGTATAAAGAGCATAAATTATTAGATTTTGGTTTCTTTTGAGTATTTTGTTAATTATGTGATGTTATATGCAAGCATAGTCATGTGAATAAGTGATTAAGACCCTATTTTGCGTCTATCTGCATGTATATTTGAATTACTTAAGTTTTAAGAAAGCATGTAATCCTGAGATAAAATGCTCTGTTGAGGAGGCGACGCCTCTTCATAGAGGCGCTACCTCTTCGTGATGAGGCGATCGCCTCTCGCCCAGAGTCATGCACGACTCTGGTTCATTCTAGTATATATTTGGTTTATTTCCTGTATATTTCCCGTATCTTATACACGTCTTATGTTTAGTATTTGACTCCTCATGTATTGATCGCATGTATAACTTGTTTGAATGATAATTTGTTTAAATGATAAATCCATGCTTTGTGTGATTATTCATGTCTACTTTCATGCAAAAATGATTTGAATTATCATTTGTGAATATTTGTGATTTGAAACTAACAGTATTTGTTGTAGGTTTAGTAGTGATTTCTAATCCTTATTTCAATTAATTAGTTTTTGAGAGGTTTTATTGGATTATTGTAATAATTGTATAAATTATTGTAATCCCTAATCCTTTCCCCTTTTGTATTGAATGTATGAATGTAATATTTTTTCATTTATTTGTTCAAATTGCCAAGGTAATAAGCAAGCAAATGAGATTAATGTGCAAATCTGGTAACACTTGAAAATTGAAAGCATGTGTGACCAACTTTTAATAAGGGAATCATTCGATAACTAAAGGTAATAATATATGAAACACAAATGGAGGCCGACCGCAAGGTCGGGTGGGCATTCGAAGCCCATATCCAGTTTCCGACCTGATCTCTGAAGACGGCTGCTGGGTACCTCCGTGGAATCTAGTTGTTGTAAGTGTGTCCCGGCTTTCATCCGGGTGGCGACTCCATCTCCGTTCATGGGCCCCAAGCCTATATTTGTATATCCTAGTAGGCCTTGAGCCTGCACAGTACCATGGTCCCCAACACTTAGGCACGCGCTAAACCCCGCCACCTACAATCATTAAATTAAATTTTTATTAGCTTTTGTTAAAAGAGACTACCATGCATTCCTCTATAAAATACTTTTTTGTTTTTTTTTTTATGTTTTGTTTATTTTTATTTTTTTTTATTGAATAGGGTGTAGAGTATGTTGATTCTATTTTTGTTCATTCTCATTCTAGTGGTCGTGGTGGAAGGAATTTGAAGGGTGTTGATGCAGTATATATTGTTATTAGTTTTTTATAATTTATTTTTTTGTTGCTTTTTGGTTTTTAATTTAATTTTGTATTCAGAGGATGCTGAAAATGATCTTGTCAGTCCTCATCCACAAAAAATGGAGCACAGACCTGACTATATTTTTAAGTTTCCTTTTGTTATTGTATAGGAAACTGAAAATAAACTAAAAGTATACAAAAAATATACTATAAATTAAAGCCACACATTTTCTTTGGAGTTAAGTGAGTTGTAATTTTTGTAATAGAAAAATTTTAAATAAATGAATATGTTTTTAAGTTTTTTGGTATTGTTGAGTCGTAAGAGGATGTTGCTGCTTTATGTTGCATTTATAATTTGGCATCATTTTGATATTTATTTGGTTTATAATACCTTTTTATAATTTGGTATTGTTTTGGTATTTTTTGTTTTTGATACTTTTTATTTTATTAATGGCAATGTAGTTGTATCACATAATTTCTTTTTGTATGTTTCTTGTATTAATGCAATCTTTATTTTATGTCCAAATATTCCATAGTTGAACTTGAATTATTATTTTGATGCTACCGTTTTTATGTTACGTTTATAATTTGGTATCATTTTAGTTTTTTTTTAGTTTCTGATATTTTTTTGTTTT